>BMAV01013485.1:42749-59489 GCA_019973955.1 Trichonephila inaurata madagascariensis | reverse complement strand
TGGAAAACACATTGATAAACTTAAGTTTTATATAGACAAAGTATCTGGTCGCACATCTAAGTCAACTCGCTTAATTCCCCAAGAACGAATCAAAAATAGGAATAAAGTGTATTTCATTTAATGAAATACGCGTGAAATCACCCTACTCTTCTTAATTGGATTTTTGTGCTTTTAGTTTATTAAAACGAGACTTAGAAAAATAGCTTCCACAAACACTTTGGAAAACTGTTCAAGAAGAAGGAAGTAAAACTGGGGTGTGGCAATACTATGAAAAAGTTTATTATCATGGAAAATTTAAGCTAGAACTATTGTCAAGAATCATAGCTATTAAATAGAAGCAAATCGCTACATAAAATGTGACAGTTATAGATAATAAATTATAGTTTAAAAAACTAAAAAACAAGCTTTTATGGTTAATGTAACCAAAAGTTAAGAAAAAGTTTAAGTTAAGTTTAATTCTTAATATAAGAATAAAATTATTTACGAGAAAATTAATGTTATAGGGGTAAAAGCGTGGGGTGTTATATATCAATTGTTATAATTTCTTTTACTAGTTCTATTCCGAAATGCTAAGTTAGTGTAAAAAATTTGTACAAAGCACACCCCACGCTTTTACCATAATGACATTAATATTCTCGTAAATCATTTTATTCTTATATTATGAATTGTTTGTTTTTTTTACTTTTTTAGTTCGATTAACCATAAAAGGTTGTTTTTTAGTTTTTTTAAAGTATAATTTATATTTCATTTTTAGTTCGATTAGTAAAAACATGTATTTTTAGTCTTTTAAACTATTATTTATTCGTACCCTTTTTTTTTAATTTTTGGCCCGAGACCGAAAAAGTTTGCCCATCCCCGACTTAGAACATATTTTTTTTCACATTCTTTTTTTTCTATTTCCATTTTCAGAAAGAATGGAGAATTGTTTGTATTATGATAAGAAATTCCTGACGCAAAAAAAAAAAAAAAACGTTTTCGCTTTTAGGGTTACTTTTAAACTTTTAGTCGCCAAATCTGGAAACGGGATCTGGAATTAGTCCTCAAACCTTGAAATGATATATGGAATTAGAGAGTCGCCAAATCTAGAAATAGTATAATGAATTAGTCGCCAAATTAGTATATAAATCGTTATTTCTGATTACACCTGTTCAAGACAATGGAAAAATTATGAAATTATTGTATTGTCCTTAGTCCTTGAAAAGTGTACAAAATTTCGAATTAATGTGACCTTTTTAAGTGGGTAAAAATCGGGTTCAAAGATTCCGTTACATACAAATGAAGCTTATAAAAGGGTGTTAAAAATGGAAGAGTTTTGCTATTCTTGCGAATTAGATTTTTAATTATCAAAGCTATCAAAATGAGAGAGAGATTTAGTAAGTATTTGTGCTTTGGGAGAATCAATTTCGAAGTTTTAACTTCATTCATAATAATTTAAAAATCTCTACTAAAATCGTATCCATAAAATGCGAACGAGCTTCTGTATTTAAATCAGATGCATAATTATTATATTGTGCGTCTTAATAATTTGTCATAAAATAAAGTATTCAAGTAAATGAAACAAATCATTTGAATTAAATTAACATTCTTCTGGTAGAAAATTTCCGTCAAGTGTTAAGAAATTATGTCTAGAATATTAATAGTTAATTTAACGTTTCATAAGAATCTCAAAAGTCTTTAAATAAACAGATTTAAGCGCTATAAATACTCATAATTTTATCCACGAAATAGAGTCTTAATAGCTGATGAAGTAATAACTTTTAAAATCCATCAGCTTGGAAGGCTTTCATTAATTGTTCGTGTTTTTAAAGGAAAACATTTCTTGGTTTTGAACAATGGTGAATTTTCTAGAGAATTAAATTGGAATAATGAGACTGTTAACTTTTCATTAAATCATTAGGTTAAATAAAAGAAATTATTTATTTAGTTTTAGGAACAAAAACTTGTACAATTCTGTGTCCTTGAATAATAATTATTAAAGTTCGCTGGAGGCAAGGTAATTAAAAAGTCATTGAAATTTTGTCATGTGCTATTGTAAATTTAATAATTACTTAGTCAATATCTTTGTAGGACGGCTCAAGCTAATTTACAATTTTTGTTACAGATTTTTCAACTAAAACTTGTCAACAAGTAGAGAGTTACGGTGTGAAATGGAAAGTCACTGCTGTGAATTCTATGGATATACATCTTTGTCCCGAAGGATATACAGGTTAATTTATTTTGCTTGATTTATTGTATTTAAATTAAAATGTGTGTGTGTGTGTGCTATTTTTAAATCATGAAATGCTAAGAATGCGCTTTGTGTGTTAGATCAGATATAACACTGTTAATAACATTAGGAAACTTTATCCGATTAATCGTAAAATTACGAATTTATATCAAAAAGCATGTGCAATTTACATAAAAACAAATAATATTGTTTTAGAAATGTTAGTATTTTTAGAAAAACCAAACGCGCAGGCGTGAAATGTTTCGTTTTATATCTGTACAAATTTTGTAATAACAATTATAAAACTATTCTGCATTATTTAGTACATTGAATAATAAAAATTATAATTAGTAAAAGTCGCGATATATAAGAATCGTTGTTATACATAAAAGAGGTTATAAGAATCGAATTATTTGTTCTCGGATATATCGGATTGATTATTTTTAAACTTCTAATTTCCTTAAGTAAACTAGAATGATAAAAATATTTCGAATATAAAAAATAATAAAATATTTGGATGCTAGTATTATTGAAAGTCAGAATCTAATTTGAACAAACAATATATATAAATTTTGTTATGAAAATATTTTTTATTTTATAACGATATATTTTTATTAAACTATCAGATTGAGTAAAAAGTTTTCCGCCAAGGGAAGATACCTCCGCGCCAACAACGACAATTCCCTTGTTAGTTAACCTTTCTGCAAACGGGCTTTTGCATTTTAAATCTGAAATTTAGAGCTACACTATTGTGTAATTTGTTTGCCAAACCTTTATTATCTTGTGCACCCAAAAAGTGTTTAAAATTTAGCTATCACATCAACCGATCAGAAAGATTATGTCTATGAGTTCCGAAATACACTCAGTGGAACTGAATGCCATAAAAAAATGTGTCAAAGTTAAGGTTTCGATACTGTTTCTTATGATACAGTTTCGGAAGTTTAAAGCTCGGAATATTTCGACATTGAAGATAAACCATGTTCTGGCTGCCCTATTGAGGTTGATTGTGAACAGTTAAAGCAAATCATTGAGCAAGACCGAAGAGCTTGACGTATGCCAAAAAGAAAAAAAGTTAATGCTCTCAAACGCATAAATCTAACCTTTAAGTTTAACCGCTGGATGCCTCCCAAATTGACCAAAGAAAACTGCAAGAGAAAAACAACCTCTTTGTATCTGCTCAGAGATCAAAGAAAATAAAATATTCTGGACAGAATTGTGACCTGTTTTGAGAAATGGCTGTATTACAATATAATAAGTCATAAAGGATGGGGGTCAGCAGGTTCGGTTGCAGTACGAACGTTAACTAACAAGAACGTGCTTCTCTGTATCTGGTGGGGTTGTCGGGGAATTATCTGTAAGGAGTACCTGAGAACCGGGCATGCTATCAACATTACAATATACATTTATATTCCAATCAAATTTAGCCATGTCATTAATGAAAAATGAAAGGACGAGTTCAGAAGGAAAGTGGTTCTCTTTCATCAAGATATCACTCGGCCACATATTAGTGTGATGACCAGCTGGATGCTCTACAAGTTAGAGTAGGACTTGATGCAACATCTACCATACATCCCAGGCATGACACGTACGGATTACTATCTGTTTTCACATCTGCAGCTGCATCTCGATGGCACAATCCTCCATTCAAATGATGAGGTCATTTATGACCTCATCATAAAAAGAAAATGAAGTGAAAAAGAAGTTTAGAAAGTGTTCGACCTCATTTATATCACTTTCTAAACTCATGCACGCCATAGTTCTTCTCAGAAATTTGCCAAAATGAAGGCAGACCATTGTAGATGTGGTTGGATATTATTGTCCTCATTAGCTTTGCTAATTTTGTATGCATTTATCATTTTACAAGGATATTTTTTTGTTGTCGGAAAACTTTTTACTCAACGTAAAATAATCGTATTAATAATAATATGGAAACATGCAAAATTTTAAAAATTAACACTTTTATCACAGTGACCATATATTTTCAATAATTATCAACAGCATACTCAAAATATCCGATAGAAATATATTTTATTTTTTGTTTATTCTTCAAACCTGTACCGAAAGAAAGTGACCATATAAGTAAAACCCGCACAAAATTTATGAGATGCATAGTTATAAATTGAAAAAGTTTAATCATGAGTAATTTTTGAAAATTTGTAATAGGAAAAATGTTCGAAGTGAAAATATCTCACGTTATTTTAAGGATTCTAAGTATTAGTTTGAATTATTTCGATGAATTATGCATAAAATTCTGAGTGTCTAATTATGTCTGTAGAAACTATAAAGTAAAATATAAACCTCCATGGAATGAAATGTTGCGAAAAAGTCCAGAGAAGCGAAGATAATGTTCTAAATAATAATAAAAAAATAAGTAGAAATAGAAATCCATTAATAAATAAATAGAAAAGAATTTGATGAATTCCAAAAATATTGCTTACTTTATATTAACTTAAGAGTTATGTAAAAGCTCAGAAACAGAACATTTCATTTTATTTTGAAATTTGCCATATTACACAAAATTTGCTCAGGCTGAGAATGTGGAGAACTTTAAGTAGCCAAACAAAAATTCCTTTTCACCAAAATGGAATAGAACAACGGATTATTGGCGTCCGCCCTAGACAGTTCTTAAATTCTCAGTGTCACCAAAATCTGCAATGGTACATGAAATTATTGTTGCTACCCAGGCGTAATTGCATATCAAAGGGTAAGCATTTTTATTCAGAGTAACATACTTTAAAATAGGGATTATTCTTATATTCCTTACTTTAAAATAAAAACTAAGAAAAGGATAAAAGCTGTGCACTGAACTTTATTTCAATGAAAAATAATTCTACCTGAAAATTCAACTTGTTTCATTGTTATTCATAATATTATCATATATATATGATCTATATAAACAAATTTTTTCAAATATTTAATGATGCCACAGTCAAACGCTTCAGTAAAATTATCGCAAGCAGTAAATATGTGATTAAATACATGTACGCATTTCATAGCATTTAATCTTTTATTTTTGTTTATATTAATAATAAGTCAGAAACAGTAATTACTAAAAATATATTAATTCTATTTTGGTATTTAAGAAATATATTTACATATTTTGAAAATTCTCTAAAAAACGTTTTTAATGAATATTTTATGTTATAACAGTACTTTTCTGTTTCGCCTGTGCAAGTCATAAGGTCGTCATAAATTATACAACCGACGCCAAATGGAATATTCTCGCTGGTAACCTTTTACCAGCACATTTTCAAAGCAAGTTATGGTATTTTCTTATCAGAACGTGTTTTACGTAATGCATTAAAAAATGTATGAAAATCCACAATGGAACTAACATTTATAAACATTTTTTTTCTGTGTGCATATTGTGTGTAGTCACCTACAAAGCCGGTTTGGCGAGATTTGTGCTGGCGAAACGGAAAAGTACAGATATATCATTTATAACATAATCGTATCTTATAATAAATATATTGTCATAAAATACTTGTGAAGAGTTCTATATTTATATATCAAAATACGAGAACTGTTCAGAAACTAAAAAATGTTTTGGCATAGCAAAATAAAAACAAAACATATCACTTTATTCATAGAGGTATAGTATTTTACTCTATTCTTCAAAGTAGTTTCCATAACAATCTAGGGCACATGGACCAGATGTGGCAAGTGGTGATATTCTCAGTAGCACTTTACATTACTGTTCAAAGTTATGATATCAAGTTTAATTGATAATATATTCTCTCTTCTCTGCAACCCACGCATTTTTATCTAAAGACAGTTTCTTAAATATTTGTGTCAAAACGATTCTATTAAATCCACTAGTGTAAGTTTTGTGAGCTTTATTTAAAAACAAAAATCTAAATTTAAATATGACTCATTCTTAGCGTTAAATATACAGAAGGTCATTCTCACTTAATGGAAAGGATTCTGATTATTTTTATTAGTAAATACCGTATTTCTTGAGAAAAATTACTTCTATCTGATAGCCATGATTCTTGACAATAGCACTGGCTCAAACTTTTCATGGAAATAAACTTTTTCTTAGAGTTCTTAACTTAATAAACCTTTTTCCGTATTTCTTGAAAATATTTACTTCTATCTGATAGCCATGCTTCTTGATAATAGCTCTATCTCGAATTTTTCATGAAAATAAACCTTTTTCTTAATACTGTCATGCAAATTTTTCTCCATTCCTCCTGAACTGCTTTCCGAACTCCATTCAGTGTTCTTGGATGCCGTTTTATTGAGGCTCGGTTTTTTAAATCGAAAGTTCAAAAATCCATTTCAAAAGCGTAGTGTAATTTTATACGCATTTCATCAAATGGGATAGACTTTATTCCTGTTTTTGATTCTTATTTGCTAAATAAGTGTCAATTGACTTACACGTGTGACTATAGGCTTTGACATAGACGTGTGACTAGAGGCTTTGTTCGTATGAAATTCAACTTTATCAATGTCCTTTCCGTATATAGTTAAAGTTTCTTCTTTAAAAATTGGTTTTAAAAGGTTCTGTTAATAGTAGAATGATTTAATATTTGATTTACTTTAGACTTTTTTGATTTTTAATTTGCCATTGTTAGAAAGTCCTACAACTGTCATGAATCCCCTTTGGGTACTTTATTGTACACAAGTGGTCTTTGAACTGTTTTACACAGAACCCTGGGGTTCCACAAAGCATACCCAGGGGATCCACGAGTCAAAATAAAAAAAATCGAGAAGAAATAAATCTGTATGCAAAAGGGACTCATGTTCTCTATGAAGTTTGTATAGTTACAGGTATCTATATTTATTTATTAAAACTGAAAATTTTATTTATATATAATAAATTTAAGTTGCAAAATTTTTTAAACTTTTATTATAATATAAAAAACAACATTTAGATGTGTTTTATCTTTATAAATATATTTTCTACCAGATTGTGAATATTCCATTTGTTTACTGTCTCGGGTTCCACGAGATAATTTTATAATCGTTAATTAGCACAATGTCTTGCAAAATTAATTAGTTTTCTAATGAAAAATGTACCTTTTTTCATTTATGGAAAATAATGCCTATAATGAAGGTTAGGGAACAACATATCAACAGAGATGATGTTAAAATACAAATTTAATCAAGAGCAGCATCTAAATTTTAGGTTGCAAATTTATGCAAAATACCCGATATTTCTCACACAGCTATAAACATTTGAATGGTGTTCAGAATACTGCGTTTAAGGGAAATATATTTCTCAACGTTAGTGGCTACAAAAGCAAAGTATAAAAACAAATTAAACTCAGGAAATAGAATGAGATTGCATTTAATCTCAAAAGACATATATTTCATCAAATCGTGTAAAAAAAGCAAGCATATATCCCATTTACTAAATATAATGCATGGGTAGATGACACTTGAATCACAAATTAATATTATTAATGAGTACATTATACTAAAAAGTTATATTAGACTTAAAAATAAATGTAATGCCTTTACATAAAGTGCCTATAACAGGTCGATCTACTTAAAATATTATTTGAGATATTTTCGCAGTATGTGAATGGAATGGGGTTCCATGAAAACACTTTCTAGTTTTAGGGGTTCCACGAAAGCACTTTGAAGTTCTAGGGGTTCTGTGAGTTGAAAAAGTTTGAAGACTACTGCTGTATACTAACGAAGCCATTTCGTACAGTCATTCGAATCAGTTATGCAATAGAAAATTGATCTTCTTTTACTACTTATAAATATATCCATACCTCACCGAGTATTACCACAAATTTCAATTTTTCCAGCAGCTAGGTTTTTTTTTTTTTTACATAATTTGCTACATTTTGTTTTTCTTTCAGCATTATGTTTTAAAAAAAGGAGATAAACTTTATGTTTAAACATCTATTTTAACTGTTGAACAATCTTAAGACAAAGTTTGTGCGATCATGTTTTTTTTTTTTTTTTTTTTTTTTTTAAAATTTCTTCTAGACGTTTATTCTCTTTCAATATCAATACATTATAAATACCTTTGATTGAAACTGAAAATCTGAGATTTCTTACAGCGCATTTTAATTTGTAGGTATGAATATTTCTCATTGGAAAGCATAATTACGTAACTTTCGAGCCAAGTATCACTTTTAGGAATCATTTTTTTTAAAATAAATCCTTTATTTTACATTCCAATAAAAAGAAACCTTAACAGATAATTTTTCTGAATTTGCCAAATTCTTATCTCAAATCTCAAATGAGAAATTGAAATACGAATTCGTTTCCGTAAAGTGTGAGTGATCTTTTGTGTAATACAAATCAAAACGATTGTTAAATGCTTGTAAAATGAAACATCACTTTTTACTGAGCCAGGACAAAAAAGATAAATTATCCATTAGTTCCCTATTATTCTACCCCCTTCGAAGACTTTCACTACTCCAATAAGAAAGAAAAAAATAGATATTTTAAAAAGGAATCAAATTTCAGCAACTAAAACGCTTTGTAGCGGAAATATAATAAAGAAACAAACATAGAATTACTCTATCAACATACTTTTTAATTTGTATAGCAGTTAAATTCGGTGAAAAAATTCCTGTTCATGCGATATTTGATACGGGAAGTGAATCTTATTTCGGAATATAAATGTCTTTTTAAATTCATTGGGTTTAAAGAAAAATAAATCTGATATCACTGTTTCTAGAATTAATGGGACTGTTACAAGTTTACGTTTAAATGATGCAGATAAAACTTAACAAAATAGATAAGGCTTTATTTGAAACATAAAAGATAAAATATTCATTAAATGAAGGCAAATCTAACAAAAAGTTTTGCTCTCAATTAAAGCTTTAAATCGCTTTAATCTCGGTTAGAAAATTTGAATCAGTCAATTTTAAGTTTGTTTCCATTTCATTTTCTAAAATGAATCAAAAAAATATCAGAAATTCCACAAGAAAGATGACAAACACAACTTGTAAAAGAAATTACAGACAAATGTCTACAGCCAAAGAAAATTTTTTAAATAAACTAAAAAAAAATCTAAAAACTTTTTATTAGCTTTATTCACACTAAAATGTATGAAATAACATAATTACACACATGATTTCTTGACCACAACAATAAAAAAATCTGAAGTTGCTCTGAATATCTTTATATTTATGTTAATTCTAAAACAGTCAAAATTAAAATTAAAATTTTGCGAGAAGGAACAAGCGATATATTAAAAGCTGTTTGTATAAAGTTTTATACCACCCATTTTTTCCTCTCGCCCAAAATTCATCTTTAAAAATACCAGAATTTTTTTTTCAAAATAATCTACTGCTATTAGTTCAAATCAACATTAAAGAAAAAAATTTGCGAATATTTGCTGATATGAAATACTTATTAAGATTGCATAATTAGTCAAAAAAAATGTATAATAATTTTATGCTAAAATACTCTTACCTTTGTTAATGTCCGAGAAGGAAAACATATTCTCATTGTTCCATTTTCCAGTTTATATTAGTTTTTCTTTGCAAACATATGTACATCCGCTTAATGAATAGTAATCCGACATTGAATTTTTCCACGCACACAGCAGTGAAGATGGGTGATGTTATTGTGCCCAGTGGAGGAAAATTGCTAGGAACGATCAGCGTTTTCGGAGGTCACAAATTGCTCAGAACGTAGCTTGTTAAGTCTTAACATGAGTAGATGTGCGCTTTTCTAACATTCTCTCCTTTCAAAAACTGAACATTCAAATAGACAATCCCTCACCCACAGGAAGTGCGAGGTCATTGACCATAAGGGGGCTGAAGTAATGAGAGTAGTTTCATAGGGGAAGAGCAAATTGAGACGTGGCGTTAACCACAATCTTCTTGAGTATTGTATATTGTACGAGAAAATAAATACAGTTCTTATGTAAGAAGTTGTTTGTCTTTAGAGTCCTGTGAATTTATTCTACCGTAGAATAATCGCTTAGACCACAATAGGAATGAACATAGCTATTGATGAAAATGTGAAAAATATAGTGATAGAAGATAGTTATTTGACAGTACAAGATATTACCATAGAGGATGAGATCAATAAAAATTCCACAATACAATGTTAAGTAACGATTTCCCCACGCACAGAGTACCTGCAAAATCTGTGCCCAAGCAGCTTCCAATAGAAAAAAAAAGGACTCAACCTTGAGGTTGCACATTTCCTACTTCCTTACAATGCTAATCCTGAATACCTGAAGACCATATTAACTTGATATATGTCTGGTGTATGAGTATGACATGGAAATAAAATTTAAAACATCTCAATGAAGAGGCTTCATGAATTCGTGCGTAAGGGTAAAAAATTGGCAAAAGATTGTTATCAAGTAGTTCCTCGCTGACTCCATGATATAATTAGGCACTAAAGACCACACATATGAAAGTCAAAAAATAGACAGCAATACTCAAGTACATGGCAATATTCCAGTACATTCTTCAGAACCGATCCAGACTTTCTTAGGGAAAACATGGAGTTCCTTTCCATCTCAATTTTTGTATGCTACAATCATGACTACTGGTTGTTTTCGAAACTGAGCACTACATTGAAAAGATCCCACTATATAAGAGTACAAAAGATATCGTGCAGAATACATTGGTGGAGATTAACACCGATCAAAAGAAATTATCCAAAAGTGATTTAGGCAGTGGAAGGATCGATGGACAAAATGTGTGGAGGCACAGCAGATTCTAATCCTGTTACCTGATAAACACTTCATGGCCGGATTAACTCGGTCGGATATTTTTAGACCACTTTCACATAGTATTGATTTTTTTTTCTTCTTTATTAATACTCTTTCAGAAAAGTGAAAACTATTCGAGTTCAGGTGGTGTTTTATCTAACAAAAACTCATGAACTTTTGATATTTAGGAAGTATTTACGTTACGGCAGTGCTTCTCAAAATTTTAATACTTGCGATCCAGTATCCAATCATAATTTTCATCGCGCCCCCCTGCACATAAATATAATATATTGAATTCAAAAATACTATACTGTAACGCTAAAACTACAATTTCGACTTTACCCCTTTAGTGACACTAGCGTACATAAAGGTCTCACTCAGCAAAAAAGGTTTATTGTCCCGGACGTATATATACGTCTTTCCCAAGTACGATCTTTTCTCTGTACTGCTATCCATAAAATTATTCCAAAGGGTTTGGAATGCAACCCTTGACAATGAATGCAACCCTTGAATAGGACCTTGACAGTGTTTGCGAAGAATTTACTTATTTCAAAGGATTTGATTATTTATTACTTTTCTCTCCACCAATACACCCCAACACAGCCCTACGTGTTAAAAAACGGAGGCATTGGGGAGCGAATCGCGTACGTTTCAATCGGCAGTTAAGGGATAAATTATAAACAGTACAAATTATCAAGAGAAGTGTTAATTTTTCATATAATTTTATGCCACTGGTAACTGTTAAACTTGTTCTTAACTTAGTATCGTTAAATTAATTATAAATGAATCAGTACTGCACAATGATATAAATATGAGTATAAATTTGTATTTCATTTTTTATTATGTCAGAATGTATTTCGCTCGCTAACTTTCTGTAAATTAATAATTTGTTTTAAAATAATCTCTTGTTTTCGATTTTTCAATATGCTCACGCTCCCTCCTAGAGTTATCACGCCCCCCTTGGGGGTGCACCCCACAGTTTGAGAAACGCTGCGTTAGGGGTAACTATGACTAAAACATCTGCTTTGTAATAAAACTGCGTAACTCCTTACAGCGTGATATGAAAAAAATAACATTTCAAATATGAAAAGATATCACACACATATATGAAATCATTCATATTATTCTAAATTAATATAAATCTAACTAAGATTGCAGAGTTAAGAAATGTGTTCAAGTGTCAATTATTCCATTTATTTGGCTATGTAACTGAAATGAGATACACTTTAGAGAAGAAAATATATCTAAGGAAATAAATGTAAAAGTTTAATAATAAAGTTGATTTGTTAGAAATATAAATATCCATAATTTAAATATATAATACATAAAAACTAATATATATCTAAATCTTCTAAAATTTATAAAAATTCTAATTTGAGATAAATCAAAAGCATCTAAAAACATTTACATATTTCGCTTAACAGAACCAAAACACAGAGTTACATTTCCATTAATATTTATTCTTAAATGCATTATTTAAGAAAATTATAACGTCATATTATATAAAAAATTCGCTATGATACGCATTATCAACAGAATAATTGTGTTAAGAACAGCACAACAGTAACATGTATCCTAGTATTTAAGATTCATCTGCGCTGATATATTTGAAATATAGGTTACAAAATGAACAAAAAATGGATTTACTAGAAGTGTGATTCCGGTTTACAGTTATACAGTTTTTACAATGAGAGTTTACGCTGAAAATGAGATATGATAGTTTATATGAATATATGTGGCAATAGGTTCAACTTATTAATAAATATGATTTTCACATCCTAGATGGTTGCAGAACGAATTAGACGAGTTTAAATCGCACTCTGTACGTCCTCCATATACGCAGAAAAAGATTAAGGTCTAGAGGTTTTACCAATATAGATAGGGAAAATCCATATTTTCTAGAAATTATTCGGTCAGATCAGCTATATGAGAACGAGAATCATCATCCATAAAAGGAAAACTCTGGACTAACTGAACCTTATAAATAAAGGAGTTCATTGAATATAGGTATCTAAAATTCCATCCGTAAGCATCATAGCAGTCACAAAACTTTTCTCAAGGACACATATATCTGATTTGATGCTTACATAACCCATTAAAGGCATAAGGGTTTCTTTTTAAAAGGTCAGTAGAATTATAGTGTTTTTTTTTTCTCTCCCGATGAAAATACCTAGATAATCATAGGTTAGACTGAATCTTGCCTTGCATTGTACATAACGGTTTCTCACTTACTGCCCTCACTGTAATTTTTTTTCTACACCATACTTCGCAGGTTTTAATGCACTCAAAACTAAACTAGACCTAAATATCAGGTCTTGGTAACAGATTTCTGCCATGTAATTTTGAAATATGCTCTTGTAGCCGCATAAAGCTCACGAAGGCTTCTGACGAATGTATTTACCACTGTAATGGCAAATATCGATTATCCCTAATCGTCGAGGCTTTTAAGCGACCTACCTCAGTATTTCTGTCTATGAATCTAGGTTCACAAAGTTGATTCCATATATTGCTGACAAATCTGAATTTTGTATTAATCAGCAGTTACTAGCAATCTTTTTTAAAAGTCACCAAAATGTGTTCGCACCATCTCATTTCATTATAGAAATTTTTGCTGTTACTCAATTTAACAGTTTGGCTTTAAATTTTACTTACGTGAACAAGGAGTGTAAGCAATTAGTGCAGAAATAGGTTGGTACATTTGTAAAAAAAAATCCCAAAACAGACTGCCTTTCGGCAGAATATACTTACGTGCTACGCATAATACATCGTCTTTATAGGAATATATACATACATATATATATATATATATATATGCAAATATTTTTCATTCATGGTATATAGGGTGTGTGCGAAATTTGACTAAATATTTAAATTTACTTAATTCGAAACCACCAGTAGGCATATACAATATTGTTCTTGGTGTGTGTGTGATTTTTATAGTATCAATTTCTAATCTATTTGACGACTCTTTTGCAATTCATTCTGTTATACTCAAATTATATGCCTATAGATTTATATAGAAAGAAACTATAGAACTATTTTACATTAAAATCTAGTTTCGCAAATAATTATAGATCTTGAAGATGATATGATACTTTTTTCAAGCAATCACATTAATCACTTTAGGAAATCAAAAAATCTCGGAATATTAGTCCAAAATTAATTCAAAAAAATAATCTTATAAAACTTAAATTAATTTTTTATGTGTTTTGTATTATTAATGTCAATCACAAAATCCTTCACCAATAGTCTTCGAATTGCTCCAAAGAGCGATGTTATTATTATAGCGAGCTTATTATTTATAGCATTGAAAATGCAATATTTTGTAAAAAAAAATCTTCTGCAAGCAAGGAGTAATATTAGCCTACTATTAACAATATTGTTTAGAGAAATTCATAAAAAAAAGCTCTCCTTTAGAATAAAAAGAATTCCAAAAATATGTTTAGGTTATAATTTAGAATTAAGTCACATATTTGCAAAATACCGCAAGTTAAAAATACTGAAAGGAGATAAGAAAATGCAATATAAGAAAATTAGAACTAAATTGTGTCCAAACAAACATCAATGTAACATATATTAAACACGTACTAATTTCTTTTCTGTAAAAATATAATAATTGTGCTTTACAGTACAATCCATCAAAGAATAACTATTTAACTATAAACTTATGGATAAAACGAATGCAATATTCAATACCTTTAATTTTATTAGAAAATAAACATAATGGATGCTTTCAGCAGTTGCAAAGTACAAATAAGAATACAAAATATGAAGGTACATAATATATTAAAACTGATTAAAATAATTGCATTGAATTAACAGCACATTTTTTTCCAAGAAAAATTTTATTTTTTAATAAAAAAATGTTTTTCTATTTACTTGTGTTAATCAAGAAAATTATTGCTACTTTAGGTTTCATTACACGTTTATGCAAAATCAATGCGAATAAAGGAATTGAATGGGATGAACCAGATTTCTCATCCTGCATTTCGGAACCAATCTTAGCTCTGAAGAAAGAGGTAAGTGTTCCATAAATTCAATATTTACCTAACAAAATTCCCTTGATTTTAATCCACTAGTTCAAAGCTTAATATCAATTTGATTTCTCAAACATACATTTTCTGGAGAATTATGTAGAACTATGAGTGCACAGCTATGATAGGTAATGTTTGACGTCTTAAAATTACCTTGTGAAACCCCTCCGGCTGTGGATATCATCTCTTCATCCACGCGACCTGAGTTTGTGGGGACAAAAGATTGATCACTCAAAGCTTCCATAACGAAACTAGTTTATTATTATATCAAATAATGTTAAGTAATGCGACACAAGTCTAGGAGACTAATGATCAGGAGTGATATGAGTTAAACTACAATTCTTAACAAATAGCACTTTAAACCACCGAATCTATATTTATAGATGACTCCTTCACTTACTAGAATAAACTGTAATATTAAAGTTTAATACAATCTATCTTACCGATATTCCACGGCAAACAGCTACCAGTCCTTATATCGTCAATATAATACTGTATGCAACTTGATCCGGCAAATGGGCAAACCTTTGATTTCGAACCCACTTCTATATGATACTTATAATACTTCCTAAGACTTTCTAAGACTCTTCTAGCCTCTCTTTAGAACTTCTCCTTCCTTAGAACTCATAGAACTCTCCATCTAGGAACCCCTCGCGAATACTGAAGCTCCAATATATACACATTCCTAACCTGCATAATCGTGTTCTCTTCTTGAGTGGGTTGGAAAGAATTGCCATTATGGCCCCAAAGATTTCCCAAGAGGGTTTTAGTAGAAGGCGCGATAAAGCCCCGTCGCAACCTTAATATATTCTAAGTTTCACATTTAGCTTAAAATGATGGTTGCAAAAAAGCTCTACATTCCCTAAGTTAATTTTAATTATTATCTTTTTTTTTTTCACTTTTCAAAACTAAAAATGGGAAGTGTGAATTAGTTTTATATCTATTGGAGAGGAATGGGCACATATTTGTTATTGCAAAATATGATAAAATAATACTTGGAAACCACTTTTATGATCATGTGAATTAATTGCATAGGTTCAAAAAAAATATTAGTTGCATAATACCTTAGAAGGAAAGTTTCGTAGCAAATCCACCGCTCCTCTACTACACTGAAATTCAAATTTAGCGTGTCTAGGAATCGAAGTCGAAATGCTTTGGGAAACATGATTGCCCAAATTTGTATAAATAATCGTTATAGTAGTATATATCTTTTTAATAAATAGATCCTAGATACAAACTTAGATAATAATGTATAATTAATGTTTTAACTCAAAGTAGGAATATAGTAAACAAATATGTTACAAATCGATAACAGACATTTTCCTTAAAGCTGTGAAATTAATTTTCTCCCAGCAATAATTACAAATAAAATGTGTTATATTGCTTTACTTGGCAATAACTACATAAACCGTATGCATCGGTTATCTTAACAGAATGTACAATATGTAATAATAATAAAACAATGTAAGACAGACACACACAATAAAAAGTAATATAAAAAAATAAGTCAATTCCTACTTAGATCACAACAAAGAAATTTTTTATTTTAGCTACCTTTATTAAATAGTTACAATTAATATAAATATGTATATATGTAGGACAGAATCACAACATTAAATGATAATTCATTTTTATTCATTATCATTAAATTATCGTATTGTCATCCAAAACAATCGTGTATATAATATTTAGGTTCAACTGAATGCTTTAAAACGTGAGAAAAAAACTATTTCAAGTTTTGACACAAGTCGATAAAAGGGTCGCTAAGTTGCCAAAAATGATGCCAACGTGCCTGTATTGGTAATTCGTTGAATAATTAGTTTTAATCAATTAATTTTTATTAATTATAATTAAAT
>BMAV01013485.1:23608-42649 GCA_019973955.1 Trichonephila inaurata madagascariensis | reverse complement strand
AAATAAATAAATAAATATATGGAGAGTGTGAGTTAATAGTAGGAATTGAAAAAGAAAATGAGGAACGATTATTTAATTTTTATATGGTAATCTACGTGCAAAAATAAATGAAATAAATATAAAAAGATATATAGCAAGCAGAGAGGAAAAGTAGCATGTTTATATTGAAAATATGCCTCTTTCTATAAGGGAAGCGAAATAGAGAATATGAAAAGTTCCTCAGCATTTTACTAGAATTGTACCTATGAAGAGCGAAAGAGATGTGTGCATGTATTATTCATTGATATGAGTTATTAATATTTTTTTTGCTGATTATTGCTAAATTAAAGACATATCTCCTATTATAAACAACATTTAAATCATTAACACATTCATCCATATTCTTGAAAAGGTGAACAACTCGTTCATGAATTATTTGTTTTAAAAGGGGGGAAAAATTTACTTATATGATTTATATCCTCGTAAAATCTACGCAAAGTTTTTGATATTTTTAATTTGAAATCACAACGAGATATTTCTGGTACTCTCACTCTCTCTCTCTTTCTTTTTTTTATAGATTCATCTATAATATGTTGGAATGAGTTGATATTTTAAGCAATATTTAAGAAACTCTTCTTTATTTGAGGATAGGTTTATCCGATGTAATTATATAAAAATTTCTCAATATATAAGTTTTATAAAAATTTTAACACGTTTTTAAATGTAAAGTCTACGGCTTTTGAACTCTTAATATGTAGTAGTTTTTATTCTCAATATATTTTAGTGTTTTTAATATGTTATTTTTTTGTGCTGCGTTTTTAGTGTTTCTTACCCCTTCTACATTCGGAAACGTGATTTTGCAAAAGCGTATAAGTGGATAATATTTATGATATTTAGTATCAATTAGATTAGAAAATATATATAAAATTGTTTTAATAATATTATTACAATAAGAAATTATTTAAAAACAATATTTTGACAAAAAATGAACATAGAATGAAGCATTTTCAAAATATTCTCCTTTTATGAAAAATACTTCTATTATAATAATATTTTGTCTGTTTATAGCTCAGACCTCTGTACAGAGGCTAAACAAGAATTTGTGAAATATATAACTTAGAAGTGGGTTTATCCATGTTTTACGGCAACACAGGGGAGAAATTTTAAGAAAAAAACGCCGATAGTTATTTCAGTCGGTTGTAACTCTGAAAATAATGTTAATTTTTCACAAAAAATAGTTCAGACTCTCTGGAGACGTTTTTACTTTACATAAGCACACACACACACACAGAGTATTATTATTTTGAAGCATTTTTTATAAAAGGAGAACATTTTGAAAAAAGGTTATTATAAGTTACTTTTCTGCCAAAATATTGTATTTAAATAAAAAAAAATTTCAAAATGTCCTTAAAACAATTTTATACATGTATTCTAATCTAAGTGACACTAAATGTCATGAAAATTATCCAGTTATGCGCTTTTTTAAAATCACGGTTCCGAACGTAGTCGGATACCTTAAGGTATCCGACTACGTTCGGATTTTGCAAATGTGTATAAATGGATAATATTTATGATATTTAGTGTCACTTAGAATAGAAAATGTATATAAAATTGTTTTAAGAATAGTATTACAATAAGAAATTATTTAAGTACAATATTTTGACAAAAAATGAACATAGAATGAAGCATTTTCAAAATATTCTCCTTTTATGAAAAATACTTCTATTATAATAATATTTTGCCTGTTTATAGTCCAGACCTCTGTACAGAGGCTCAACAAGAATTTGTGAAATATATAAATTAGAAGTGGGTTTATCCATGTTTTACGAGAACAGAGGGGAGAAATTTTAAGAAAAAAACGCAGATCATTATTTCAAACGGTTGTAACTCTGAAAATAATGTGAATTTTTCAAAAATCGTAGTTGAGCTCCTGTACAGAGGTCTGTTCTATATACAGGCAAAATATTATTATAATAGAAGCGCAGTTTTGACAAAAGAACATTTTGAAAAAAGGCTATTCTAAGTTAATTTTTTGCCGAAATATTGTACTTAAATAATTTTATGTCAAAATGTCCTTAAAACAATATTATACATGTATTCTAATCTAAGTGACACTAAATATCATGAAAATTATCCATTTATGCTCCTTTTTAAAATCACGCTTTCGAAAGTATTCGGATACCTTAATATGCATTGTTTTTCAGTAGTATTTGATAAAATATTTTGGCTCCCCCGTTTTTTTTTTTTTTTTGACATACGCACTCTGTAACAGAAGTCTTTTTTCCATTTTGTGCTTTTCGTTTGAATAAATAAAACTCCAGGAACCAGATCCCTACACAGCTGATTCAAAGCATCATGACTAGAGTAGACCACTGTCAAAGAAAAACGTTTGTTTTACTATGAAACATCCAAAGAGAAAACACTATAAATCTAAATATTTTATTCGGATTTTAGTTCAGAAAGAATTTTTTGAAATTCTTCAAAACCCGAACCGTAAGTCTTGCCGGATATTTTCTGTGACTTTTGGCATTTTTCGCACATGCATAAGTTTCTTAAAAACTAAAATTCAAAGATTCATAGTAACGTCAGAAGATTGTCATATAGATCAATGGCTCACATACGTACTGTGCCCATGGACCCCTTTTTTCTATTCCTCTCTACTATTAGCTCACTCTCTCTATACATTTATATATTTATTTATCTTGTTCAAATTTTCAATCTTTAATAAAATACTTTCTGTTCATCCAATCAAGTTCAAATAATTTTTTTTAAACTTGTAGTGGATGACACTTGATGTTAATACAGTTTTTCTTTCAATTATTAATTAATTACTTAAATTAAATTAAATTAATTACCGGTTTCTGACACCAACTTAGATTCGCCTATATTGTTGTAGCAATGTAACTTTTAAAACAAAGACAAAATTGGCGTCGAAAACCTATTTTTAAGCCAAATTAGCCAAAAAAGGCGTGTATTGTTACAACAATTCAGACAAATCATGCTCTTTTTTCAATTCCTATCATTAGTTCACGCTCTTCCTACATATTTATATTTATGTATATATGCATGTATCTTTTTCAAATTTTCAATTGTTAATAAAATACTTTCTATTCATCCATTCAAAGTAGGAATTGACTTTTTTTTTTTTAATATTACTTGTTGTAATGAAAATTTGGTCATGAATCCGGAAGGGAAATAGCTCTTTTTAAAAGCATGGAAGGAAAAATTACAAATTCCATTTTGATGTTCTGAATGGCAAACGTTGGTGTATAAAAAAATAATAAAGTATAAATAAATTTTTTTTTTTTTGGTGTCTAAAATAGTGTTTATTTAAATTATAACGTTTGTGTGCATTAAAATATAGAAACACTTATATTTTTTTTCAATGGAATGGTTATCTTCCTATAATACAAAGAATTATATTGCTTTCTATATTCAAAACTAAGAAAAACTTGTCACATTCTCTTCACATATCAGAATCACAAAACAAAACTAAGCTGTTGATTAGATATACAATTCTTTTATGCTGCCACATTGTATACAATTTTTAGCATAGAATGGCGAGATTCGGTTAATTTTTAAACTTGTATAGAAAGATGACCACACCCGCGATCGGCCCGACCATCACCGTGCGATGCTTGTCATATTATTTGAACTTTTTTTTTCTAATGGGGTGAGCATTGGTATTTTAATCTTTGCAGACCTAGAATATTCCCCAGGAGCTGGTATCACTTTTTAGCGAGGCACCATATAGGCAATACCAATTACCGCAAGTTATTTTGACAACCAGTTTCCTCCCCAGAGGGAGACACCTGAGCTCTGACGATATGAACATGTACTAAGATTTAAATTTGGCCAAGAGAACCTAAGCCAAACAGACATTCTAGGGTTCTTTTACATGCTGTATAATCATACGACATGGCCACTGATTATTTTCTGCATCATGAAAATCCACCGACTTGGGCTGGAGTCGAACCCGCATTCATGGGTGCAGAAGACCAGCGACAAATCAACCACACCACCCAGCCGTCACTTGTACTTCATAAACCACTCTAAGAATTTTATTTCGAAGTCGTTTTTTAATTTTTTTCTCTAACTTGACTATTTTTTCTTACCTTTAAAATAATGGAAATGGGTTACAAATATTTTACTTTATATTAACTTTTTCGCGGACCCCTTAGCTTTGTCCATGCACCCCCAATTTAGTTTTATTTTTCCATGGTTCCTATAAGACAGAGATGGGTCAACTCCAGCTCGCGGATAGAATTTTAATTGGCCTGTTCGAGGCAAATTAAAATATATATATATTTATTTATTTATTTATTATAAATCCATCTCCTATTCTACTTTGTTTAAATATTATTTTTCTCTATTCCTTTTTTCCAAAGAGAACTGGTGATCTTTTTTCATTCTCTGTTTTCTAAGATTTAATCTGTATGCTAAGGAGCTAGCTACGAACAACTTGTCTCATTTCCCGAGGTTAAATCCAATACCCTTTGAAAATGAAGAGAAATTTAAGGATTATGAAGATGGCTTGAAAAAACTGAATTTTGAGTTTGAATGCACATTTCAAGATTCCAGTGCCATTCAAGCATAATTGGATATTTTTACCATGCCTTTCTACGTAAATTGTGAAGCAACCAGATCAGATTTGCGAATTAAAATAATTGAGTTGCAATCTAACAATCATCTGAGAAGCAATTGCTTCTAAATATACCAAAGTATTTTATAAAGCATTATCAAAAGTAATTTTCCCAAATTTAATATCTCACTCCCAGAAAAATCAGTGCTATGTTTGCTTCATCTTATATATGTGAACAAGTGTTTTCAACTATGAACCTGAGAAAGAATTATTTCAGAAGTAGACAGATGAGCCTTTAGCCTTGCTCCTTAGAGATTCAATACATCTCACTTCGGACCTCAATATCAGGATCTTTTAAAAAGGAATTCGGTGTTAAGGAAACGTGATTTTGCAAAAGTGCATAAATGGATAATTTTCATGATATCTAGTGTCACTTAGATTAGAATACATGTATAAAATTGTTTTAAGGAGATTTTGACAAAAAGAATATTTAAATACAATATTTTGGCAAAAAATTAACAGAAGAATCTTTTTTTCCACATGTTCTCCATTTGTAAAAAAATGCTTCTATTATAATCATATTTTTCCTGTATATAGCTCAGACCTCCCTACAGAGGCGCAACTAGAATTTTTGAAATATATACATTTGAAGTGGGTATATCCATATTTTACGACAACAGAGAAGAGCAATTTTAAGAAAAAAAACACCAATAATTATTTCAATGGGTGGTAACTCTGAAAATAATGTGAATTTTTCAAAACTTCTAGTTGAGCCTCTGTAGGAAAGTCTGAGCTATATACAGGCAAAATATTATTATAATAGACGGATTTTTCACAAAAGGAGAACATTTTGAAAAAAAGGTTATTCTAAGTTAATTTTTTGCCAAAATATTGTACTTAAATATTTTTTTTTTGTCAAAATGTCCTTAAAACAATTTTAAGCATGTAGTCTAATTTGAGTGACACTAAATATCATGAAAATTAGTCATTTATGCGCTTCTTTAAAATCACGGTTCCGAACGTATTCGGATACCTTAAATTTCTCTAGAGGTCTGAAAATATAAACACTTTTCGAACAGATATAATTCTTTTAAATTTAAATTAAGTAATTCGAATCTTTTACACATTATTTATAAATGAATGGAGCTTCAGAAAAATTTAAAATGTTTAAAATATAACGATAATTTTAAAAATTATAACCATATGAAAATAAGAAACTTTTCTATAAGAAATATTTATTAAGTTTTACGTCACGCATGCTATTTTCTAAAATAGTAGCTTTAATTATATACTGGCTATAAGTTAATTTATAAAAATAAATGTATTCTTATTACACTGTAGCTACTTTTATATAAATAGAATAACAACTCACATATTTTAATAAATAAAAAAATATATTTTTAAAAAATATTTAAAAAATTGCAATATCTTACAGATATTTTGAAACACAAAAGATATATAATACTAAAATTAGGTAGGATTTAAAGAGTATGATGAATTTTATATTTCTATGAAATTTTATACATCAGAGGCTACTATTTTAGAAAATAGCGTGCGCAACGCAAAAAATACTTAATATTTATTATAAAATTTTCATATGCTTGTGATTTTTAAAATTATTATTATATTTTCAATATTTTATACTTTTCTGAAGCCGCATTCTTTTATGAATAATGTGTAAAAGATTCAAATCATTTAATTTAAATTTAAAAGCATTATAGCTGTTTGAAAAATCGCTTATATTGTTAGACCTCTAGAGAAATTTAACACCCCTGAAACCCCTTATCTCATTAACATGTTTAAAGTGTAATACTTGTATAATGTTTTTAAAATTTTAGAAAAATTTATCTTGGCCCGCCAAACTCCCAATATGCCCAATTGCCAATACATCCCATTATTGGGAGAAAAGCGATAGAAGCACTGACCTCAAAGATGCTAATCACTTTAATTAGCGAGATTCGTTGCTGTAGAATATTGTCAAAAAAACGATTCCAAACTGCCAGGTGTTGCCGAAAACTAAAATAATCTTCTGGTCCCATAAATGGGGTTAAAAATTACAAAGTCCATCGCCAATAATCGAGTTGCTTTAGAGTTCAACATCAATAAAGAAAATCAAAGTACTAAATATAATAAAACCGACTAAATGTAATCAGAAACAAAACCTGAAATATCTACATTCCCATGAATCTGTTGCATATGAATTGAATAACTCTTATTAGAGAAACAAAATATGCTACTTGTTATATTTGGGCTTTGGTCATTGATTTAGTATACGTTTTTTTAAGATGAAAAAAGTTTAAAACATTAAACTAGATCTGTAAAGTGATATTTTTGTCCACATAAAATTATTTAAAAAAATTCATTTGTTGCAACTTCATAATAGCATAGCAATATTTTCTATTATTTACGAATTAGTTTACAAGAAAACAAGTTTCAAATATAATAATTTATATAATTCAATTTAAGAATATAATTAATATTTAATTCCGATTTTATTTTCAATTGTATGTTACCCGATTTTAAATAACAGAAATTTGTTAGTCTTTAAATGTTGCAGAGAAGCAAAATTGTTCTGTATCAATATACAGTCAGAATATACTTTATGTTTATATTTATATGTTTATACTTTATGTTTATATTATTATGTTTATATTTTTATTATTCATTATAAAAACCATTTTTATGACTAAATTATTCGAATAAACGTTTTCAAAGTATCTGAAATAAAAGAAAATGCACAAATAGTAATGTATAACACAAAACTCAGTTTGAAATCCTGACATTATACATACTATAGAAAATTTTAATTTGATCTATTGTTCGAGGTACAATAGAGAAAAAGGCTCTTACATTGTAAATATTATGTACTTTTTTCCTCCCTTATTATAAAATCTTATAAATACTTCAATTTTAAAATCTCTCCGAACATTATTCTTCTTTCCCCAAAAATTATTGACGCACTAAATTTTTGAATACAAATTATTTAATCACCAAACAATGCAATTTGGTAATAGTTTTTCTCTCCAACAACTAAACTAAAAGATTATTACCAAAAATGAAACAAAATAAGGTAATTGATTTTTGCTTCAATAACTCGGAAACCAAGAGAAAATTGAATGCCGTGACAAATAATAATGCATGTTTCTGTTTCTTTGCAGTTTGATAGCTGGAAAATGGGATACAAAAAGAAAGCGGCGATAACGCTCTTGACAGAACTGTATGATTTTTTGACTAGTAATACATCTTCCATGCATAACTCTGAAGGTGAACCTATCATCGACATGTTGTTTGATGCTGACATTTCTTCCTTTTTGGAAGCTGATGCGGAAAAGAACTGGCACGTGAGTTGAATAACAGGATTAAATATTTGTGACTTAAATATACTAAAAAATTGATACTTCATGAATTATTTATTTTGTACATTATCCTATATCCACCCTCAGAGCATAGATATTTTTCTGTTTTGACAATATACAAGGTGTGATACAAAAAAAAAAAAAAAAAAAAAAAAAACGAGAAGTGTCCAATAAATGATTGAAATTACAGAATCAGTTCTCCGTGACGGTATATCCTTTAAAGTAGTTCCCTGCAGTATTCACAAACTTCTGCATTCGAAGCTGCCATTGCTGGTAACAGTTCTGGAACGATGTTTTTGGAAAGCTATTCAAGAGATTCTCCGCTTTTGCCTGAACCTCTTCAACTGGGATAAAACGGGTTCCCTTTAAGGTATCCGACTACGTTCGGAACCGTGATTTTGCAAAAGCGTGTAAATGGATAATATTTATGATATTTAGTATCACTTAGATTAGAAAACATGTATACAATTGTTTTAAGGACATTATGACAAAAAAAAATTATTTAAATACAATATTTTGGCAAAAAATTAACTTAGAATAACCTTTTTTCCAAATGTTCTCCTTTTGTAAAAAATGCTTCTATTGTATTAATATTTTGCCTGTATTCAGCTCAGACCTCTGTACAATGGCTCAACTAGAATTTTTGAAACGCATAACTCGGAAGTCGGTTTATTCATGTTTTACGAAAACAGAAGGGAGAAATTTTAAGAAAATACGCCGATAATTATTTCAAATGGTTGTAACTCTGAAAATAATGTGAATTTTTCAAAACTCATAGTTGAGCCTCTGTACAGAGGTCTGAACTATATACAGGCAAAATATTAATTCAATAGAAGCATTTTTACAAAAGAAGAACGTTTGGAAAAAAAGTTGTTCTAAGTTAACTTTTTGCCAAAATATTGTATTTAAATAATTTTTTTTTTGTCATAATGTCCTTAAAACAATTTTATACATGTATTCTAAGCTAAGTGGCACTAAATATCACGAAAATTATACATTTATGCACTTTTTTAAAATCATGGTTCCGAACGTAGTCGGATACCTTAAGCAATATTTAACTGTAGGAAATAAAAAAAAAAGTCGCATGATGTGAAATAAGGTTAATAAGGAGGATGTCCCATCACAATAATGTTTTTGCTAGTCAGAAACTGCTTAACAAATACAGCCATGTGAGCGAGTGCATTGTCTTGGTGCAACAGCCGTCCATTACTCCTTAATTCTGACCTATTTTTTTAATGTTTTCACTAAGTCTTTTTAGTACTTCAATGTAGTTGTGTTGATTAACATTCTGACTACTGATGTGAATGGGAATCCCCTCATACCACGAATTTTGGCAATGTGTCGGTCTGTTATGGCTGACCTTGGGCTTTCAGCAGGTTCTTTATCTTCCACACTGACCCTTCCTTCTGAAAACCACTTAAGGTATCCGACTACGTTCGGAACCGTGATTTTAAAAAAGTGCATAAATGGATAATTTTCATGATATTTAGTGTCACTTAGATTAGAATACATGTATAAAATTGTTTTAAGGACATCAAGACAAAAAAATTATTTAAATGCAATATTTCTGCTAAAAATTAACTTAGAAATACCTTTTTTCAAAATGTTTTCCTTTTGTGAAAAATGCTTCTATTGTAATAATATTTTGCCTGTATACTTCTGTTCAAAGGCTCAACTATGAGTTTTGAAAAATTCACATTATTTTCAGAATTATAACCATTTGAAATAATTATCGGCGTTTTCTTCTTAAAGTTTCTCCCCTCTGTTGTCGTAAAACATGGATAAACCCACTTCTAAGTCATATATTTCAAACATTCTAGTTGAGCCTCTGTACAAACGTTTGAGCTATATACAGGCTAAATATTATTATAATAGAAGTATTTTTAACTAAAGGAGAATATTTCGAAAATGGGTCGTTTTATGTTAATTTTTTGTCAAAATATTGTACTTAAATAATTTTTTATTGTACTGCTATTCTTAAAACAATTTTATATACATTTTCTAATCTAAGTGATACTAAATATCATAAACATTATCCATTTATACGCTTTTGCAAAATCATGGTTCTGAACATAGTTGGATACCTTAAGAAATTCAAACACATGTGCACGAGGTAAAGTTTCATCTCCCAAAGCCTCGTTTACTGTTTGAAATGTTTTCGTGACTCATTTCTTTTCTAAAGAAACTTGATGTTGATTCGGTATTTTTTCCGGCAGAATGCAGTTGCGTGTGTTCACTCAGTGACGCAGTGCTCCAAACTGGCATGATCGATTACGACGAAACTGGCCTCATGGACAGAGGCAGTATCTGGAATGACGTCAACAAAACAGTGGTTGCCAACTCCACTCTTTTTTCAAGCTACACACTTAGTCTCGCTTCTTATGCATCACATCTTGTAGAATGAATCATAGTACCATAGATTTCTTTGTAAATACTTTAATTTCTTGGACACAGTGGACTTACAAAGAATCACTGCAATGGAAATATAGCTATTTTAATTTTATCCACACTTTTTTAAAATATTTTATGTTTTGGGATGCAATTAAAAAGCTTATATGTTTTTCCTTACTATTTTTAAAACAAAAGATGGGACACACAGATATATTACCTGAATTTGCGCGAAGTATTGATTATTGTATAAAAAAGAAATATAGAAGAATAAAAAAAAAAATGGAAAATAAAAATTTATAGGAATAAAGAAAGATATTTTGACTGATGGCAATTTTTACGTTTAGATAGAGGAGAGTTAATTATGATTAATGTAATTGCCTGAATTTGGAAAATAGTTTTTGATGTTAATTACAGTAATTATGAAGAGTATTCAAATTCTTGTATAAATATAATTATTTTAATTGCACGTAATTTGATCATTAGAAATGTCTGATATGTATATCTGCAAGAAAATATCCCAAAATCACATAAATGTTCTTTTATTATAATATACTTTAATAATACTATTTTTTCATTTGTAGATGAAAGAATATAACTAATTCATCTAGGAAACAAAAAAATCTAAAAATTTAGAATTTTAGATTTTTCCGTCTCAATGTTACTGTATATATCATTTTAAAATAGTTCAGTAACTCCGCCCCCCCCCCTCTCCTACTTTAAAATTTACAGCTCCTTAACATTACAACACACAACTTATTTTAATTTTTTTCAAGTTTAAATGTATCAAATGTCACAGTAAAAGGGTTTTTTTTTTCGTTATTAATCACATATTTATGAATTTTAAAATGTGAAAAAAAATCCAAGTGTCCACACATCTTTAATTTCTTACACATTTTCTTTTACGTGAATTTTAAAAATCTGTATGCTACCTTTGAGTGGAAAGCTGCGTTCGATAGTAAATTTAAATATTCTTGATTAAGTCACATTAAATTTAATAATGATAATGACTTTGTGCTAAAAACCAACATGTTTCAAATTTTGTTTCTTTTTTTTTGCAGCTAATTCTTCAAAGTGCATCACTTCTGTTTGGGCCGAATCTGGTACAAAAGCATCAAGTAAGTATTTTCATTTAAATTACATTTAAGATTAAACAAAGAAAATATCTTAAATGGGTTTTTTTCTCTTTCTTTTTTTTAATAATGGAAGTTAAAAGATACATTTAAAAATATTTTTGGTTTCTAGTTATAGAAAAATATTATTTTTCGAAAAACTCATACAATAGCAGTATCTTAAAGAGAAAAAAATGACTCTGTTTCTCAAATAGTTAAAAATCTTCTAAAAGAATGCGGGCCGCATACACATGTTAGGCATTTCACGTGGGCCGCATACACATGATAGTTATTACATGCGAGCCGCAACATGCGGATAATGGAAAAAGCACATTATAAGACCAAAGCCACATCGACAAACAAAATTGATCAAAATATTAAAACTCATTTTTTGGCATTTATTTTAATACTTAATTAACTTTTCTCTCAAACACACACAAAAGCATTTATTTTTATGAAATTTTACTGAGTTATTGGATGATTTCTATTTTGTTTCATCTATGACCAACCCTTTTACTTACTTTCTAATATTGAAAAAAACAAATTGATAGCATAATTGACACATTTGATTGCTTGATAGGTAGACCTTCCTGTTAAATTTTATATACATTGTTCTCCAATAATTAAATTTCTTAGTACAATGGGCCATGACCGGGCCACTCAAAAAAGGCCGGTGGGCCGCAGGTTGAGTATCACTAATTTAGTCAGCGTTCCCCAACCTTTTTATCGCCGCGGACCGTTTAACGTTGGATAATTTTACCGCAGCCCACTGAAAGGGAGGACGTTGATTGTTTATATTTTATATTGTTTTGTTTTAATAATTTTATTTTAATTTTTTGTATTTAAACGTGCCTTCAGAATAAAATATAGCTACACCAAAAATGAATGTTTAGTGATTTTCTTCAAAAAGTAGCCCAAACCCAAGAAAAATATGCCGCAGTAAATAAAATGGAAATTATTTAATGTTTCTGGTGCGAACCAGTAGTATTTGATCCTAGCACCAGGGGTTGGAGACCACTGATTTAGAGTATCCCCATGCCGCAAATACACTGTACATTTACAAGTATCCATACCTTCTCTGGGATTCAAACCCTAGCCCTACAGCCCAGCAATCAGTGTCTCTAGCCGCTATACAGGATAGGTAACGTAAGTGATTTTTTAATACGATAAATGGCTACGTAGCTGATTAGTCAAGATCAGGAACTCCCATCCATCGTTAGGGCTGCGGTAGCCCAGTGGTCAAGGTATCGGATCATGGCAAGCATGTCATGAGTTCGAGCCCAGTACCACTAAAGACCCGCCGTAAAAGGCAGCGATGCACGTTAAATTTGTCGAGAGCTGAAACGTCCTCTCCCGTTGGTATGGTGTGGTAGTTAGGAGAGAGGGGTGCCAGTTCAGGTGTCGTCCACGTCACTTGACCATGGTTCAAAATTACTTGGTCCGTTGCCCAAAGCCCTCGTGTAGCTGAACAGTCCAACGTTAATATTCACTCACTCACCCACCCATCGTTGCGGAGCCGCGGGTTCGATGAATTCCGTGAGGATGCGTCGTAAAGAGAGGATGCTCGTTAAATATACCAAGGCTCAAAGTTACTAGTGTTGGTGGGATGTAGAAGTTTGGATAGCGAGTTTAGGTGCCATAGACATCGCATGACCGAAACTCGAAATTGCAAAGCGCAGCGTTAGTAAAGAATGAAAAAAAAAAAACGAAATCTAAACTCTGTGAATAATTCGGGCCTACTTTTCAAAAGTAATGTGATCAGTGGCGCACAAAGGGGGGTCCTGGGGGTCCGGACCCCCCAAAAAACTCTTGATTTTTTTTCCGATTGACTATAATTCTAAGTATATAGTACGTAAAATTTAATTAAATATTTGTTATTAATGATTAATTTTATTAATTAATGCTAATTATTTATTCAATAATTAGTTTTTTATTGTGTTTTATTCCCGAAAATCGACAGAATCAAAGGGCGCCTGAACCAAGAATGGTGCGCTTTCGACCCCGCCCCCCCCCCCTGAAAAATTCCTGTGTGCGCTACTGAATGTGATTATACAGAAATAAGACAATAGTGTAAACAGCTGTTCCTATAAAATTTATAGTTACAGCAAACACAGTCATTTATTCAAAGGAGCTTAGTTTTTTTAAGATGAAACAGAGTAATAACAGTTAACTTTCTCGGGTTTTTTTTTCTTTTGAGATAATTATTGAAAACACTCTCAGTTTTTCCACAATAATAACTTGTTCTAAGCTTAATTTGTGTTTTAGGAATTGCTTGTTCTTTTAATGTTTTTTTTTTTTCCTTTATACTTTTCAAAACTCTTTTTTTTACTGCACAATATAATTTATTGTTAGCTTGAAACATAAATAATTAATTAATATTAGTACCTAATAAAAATAAAATATATTTTATTTTGATCTGAAATACATTACTTTTTGTTGAGCTGAATTTCATTAAACATTCGTTTTTGTCATGAAAAAAAGGATTATAAATAAAAATACTGTATTGTATTTGCAGTACTTTAACAAAATATTATTTTCTTATTGAGATATCTTCGTGTGTTAACATCATTATATTTTTGTCTCAATAATTGTATACAAACTTTATCTAATTTATTCTCAATAAATACTTTTAAAGAATTTGTATATATTTTTTTTTTTAATTTTTAAATATAAAAACATTTTAGAATGGTAAAGACAGGACAAGATATTTTATATATATTGTTGGAATCTCCTATTAAATATTTGAATTTCTTTCAGTATAAAATGAAACTACAGATGTTAATAAGACGAATAACACTGTCCTATGGAGAGATGAGTGACTTTTTGAAGAATCCCAGTTTCCAAAATAAATGTTTACGTAAGTAACACAGTTAAATTTTTCCTATATGTTTAATCAAAATTTATTTTAAATGTTTTTTTTATGTTTAATTTTAAGTTTCTGTATGTTTTTTACCCCTTTAAATCACCGTTTCTCAAACTGTGGGGCACCCCCCCCCCTAGTAGAACATGATAACGCTATGAAGGGGGCGTGAGCATATTGAAAAGTCGAATACAAAAGTTCATTTTAAAACATTATTAATTTACTGAAAACAATCAAACAAAAACATCCTGACTTAATAAAAAATAAAATACCGATTACACTTATAAATGTATCAGTACTGCATGATGTATTTTATAACTAATTTTACAATATTAAGTTAAGAACATGTTTAATAATTATCAGTGACTCCATGGGCTTGTCATATATAAAATTATATACAAAAATTAACACTTATCGTAATAATTTGTACTGTTTATAATTAATACCGTAACTGCTGATTGTTCTCCCCAATGCCACCGTTTTCTACATAGACGCGTGTATGGGATGTATTGGGAGAGTTTGGGAAGAAATGGTGAGAGAGAGAGAATATATGTATTTAAATAAACAAATCCCAAAATAAGTAAATCTTTCGCACACACTGCCAATGTCCTTTTTCATTGCATCCCAAAGCCTTCAGAATAATTTTATAGATAACAGTGCGCAGAAAAGATCATACTTCAGAAAGACTTATATATACGTTCGGGGCAATTAACGTTTCGGCTGAGGGAGAAGTTTATATACGCCACAGGCACTTAAGATGTTAAAGTCGTATTGTAGCTTTAGCGTCAAAGTATTAATATTATTGAATTCAATATATTGTTATTGTATAGACATGTATCATCATGATATTTATGATTGAATATTGGGTCTCAAATTTTGAAAGTTTGAGAAACACTGGTTTAACTTATAATGATAAATTATAGATTGACTATGCTTTCAGAGTCTCAGTTGGTTAAGATATAGCCATAACTAAAGAAAAGGGCAGTGCATTATAAAAAAATATATATCCTATTACAACAGATTCATATATTGTGCATTAAAAAAAAAGAAATTATATTTGCAAAGAATATATGTTTTTCTCATTAAACTATTCAATATTTTAACAAGCTATACTTTTAGAGTTTTGACATCAAACTTTATATTGGGTGTAATGTTTCCTTCGGAAACTTGGCTTGTCTAAAGTTGACCCACAGGCCGCATGCTGCCCCCAACCCCTTAAAAAGTGCCCAAACGTAAATAATGAAAATATTTAAATTTACACATTTTTATTTAAAAAATAAATGTTTACAATATTTTTCATATATAATCGATTCATTGACATTTATTTTGAAATAAAAAATTTAAAAAAACATCCTATTGTATTGTACATCAGGGGAATTATGTGAATTTTTTTAAAAATATTAAGTGTGTTAAGCTTTGTTATAAAAACTATTAACTTTATAAGAGCAAAGGGACTTTTTCCTTTCCAAACGATTAACCTCCCTTCGCACTCCCAAGTTATTCTATCAATATATATATTCTTTATCGTCTATCTCCCTCACCCCTTAAAAAGTTCCTTATTTTGATCTATTTTACGTCACACGTGATCAGTGCCGATTTAAGCTTATTTCGGACCCTGGGCTCAGAAGATCTACGGGACCCTTGCTACTGGAGGATCAAAATTAATAACTAAAAAATCTGGTTATGTCCAGTTTATCCGGGTCCCTGAGTGCCCGACCCAAGCGCCCAATGTATAAACCGGCACTGCACGTAATCAACAGCCCTCAAAACGTTTTTTTTTTTGTGTCTCAATCTTCTCCATTTCACTGGAGTCGGCTTTCGATTGTAAATCGAGCCACCCGCCCGAGGGGATTCTTCACCATCTAGTTTCCTCCCCCCCCCGGGCGATCCTTCCCCCTCCCTTCTCAACATACAGCTGCTGTTTCGTAAATGTTCTTCCTCCAGTGCAGGGATGGTAAACCTTTTTGAGACGTGGATCAAATTTTGTTCATATTTTTTAGTACTAGCTCTTCAGTCATTAATGCCTATTTGCACCAGAGTTAAAAATGGGCGTGATTTGACGATATAAAAATTTTTAGTGGGGTTAAAAATTCTTAAGTGTGTTTTTGCTGTTGTTACCAATCCCCTTGGAGCAGGAAAGCCTACACCAAGTAAGTCCATTTGACCATTCCGCATAATAGTGTCACACACCAGGTCTTGCTGTTCATACAACTGTCACAGGGAAATGCCCCAGCAGTCCAGAAGATGAGCAGAAGAAGCAGGGAGAGAGCAGGGACAGGTAAAGAAAGACTTTACCCCCTGCGCAAAAGTCATATTACGCAGGTGACCGATTCTAAAGCGCGGTGAGCAGGAGGGTTTCACCAAGTCAAATTCATTTCATTTCTAGTCTTTAAGTGTTTGGTACAAATTGCATAAGTGTTTGAATGAACAAAGAGTAACGAAAATTACATACAATACATATAATGAAATATTATTTATTAATATATATACATATATATACGTATAACAAAATTAATTATAAAGTATTTAATGAGAAATCTGCTGCTGTTTATTTTCAGATAGTTTTTTAACATTAGGTTCATATTTCATGTTTATTAGTTTAACCCATTTCGCAGTTAATTCCCTGTTCAAGTCTATTTCTATTAAAAGATTTTACAAAGTTCATTAGAGAAAAAAAATTTTCACACGAATATGTGGACTCAAACATCATTAAAAGAGCATTAACTAGTTTTTTCATTAATATAAAATTATTTAGTAAAGAATCTCATACATTTATTTTTACTGTGGTATCTCTCAATATTATCTACCACTGCTCTAATTTTACAGTTTTCCTTCTTCTTTCATTCTGAGAAATCGTCTTTAAATTTTGTTTTCCACCCTACGTTGCTTCGAAATTCAACTAATTACATTTCTAAATTATCGATACCTATCCACATAAAGTCAGTGAACTCCATTGCTTTAAATCCCGTTTTGTATGGATATAAAATAAAGTGAAATGTATTTTCTAAATTTTTAAAGTGATTGAATCTCTCCTGAAAAGAATGTTTTATTTCCTGCATAATCATTAATTATTTTTAATTGCATTTTCTTGAATGCCAATGTTTACAAAGATTATTGTGCTTTGAAAATAATTTTGTAATTGAGGAAAATATTTCATGATTTTCATTTCCAAATCTTTAGTAAAATTGTCAAGTTTCGTCATAAATATTTTAATATTTTCAAACATCGTTAAAACAATTGGTTCATATCCTTGAAGTGTTTTTTCTGTTCATTAAAATGCAGAGTGATGTCGCATAAAAACTTTATATCATTTAACCAATGTATATCGGATAATTCATTAAAACTATTATCTTTTTCTATTAAAAAAAGAGCTTAATTTCTTCTATTAACATTACAAAGCGATTAAGGACGACTGAAAGTAAGTCAGAGCACGTTGTTGTATGTCAAATTCCCTGAATACTGGCATTCAACTTCCTCTAATAATTGTGCAAATTGCTGCTCATGGAGAGCTCTTGCGGTTGTAAATTTGACTATTTTTATTGCAATGACATTACACTGGAAAATGTTTTTTAAGCCATGCTTCGCACATAAAACTTGCTGGTGTTGATTGATTTATTGATTGAATATTAACGTCGCACTGTTTAGCTACACGAGGGCTTTAAATTTGCTGGTGTATTATACAATGAAATTAAATCAGAGAATGTGAAGTATTTTGCTTAAAATACTGAATAAATCTAATGTTTTCCCAACCACACTAGGTGCACCGTCTGTTGTTACAGAAGTTATTTTCTGAAGGTCAATAGCTATTTCTTTGAATGCAATATCAAATTCTTTAAAAATATCGAAACCGGTAAGCTTCCCTTTCAACGTTATTAGTTTTATTAACTCTTTTTTCATTATATGTCCATACTTATACCGAGCAAAAACTGCTAATTTACATTTACAAAAATCATTACAAATCATTTACATCATTACTCTCATCTTAAGCAACTGAATACATTTCTGCATAATTTAAGTCATTACGTATTTGCGAAAAAAATTTTTATTCTAATTCTATTACTCGATCTTTAACTTTATTGCGACTAATAGGTAACTCATTAATACGTTTTATAATTAAGTCTACTTCTTTAAAATCATCAAGTAGTATAGTGTAGAACTACATTCTAAAAACCTGAAGAAAGTGTTTTAATCATGGTTATTTGGTTTGGTTTGTTGATTTTTTTTTTCCCTCAAACCAAATGTGAGCAAAATTGTACACTTTATTCGATATTTTGTAAACACTTTAGCTTTATTTCAAATACTACATACTTTCATATACATTTAATGTCATTTGCGTAACTTTGGAACAGTAATGATGAAACTGAAGGTTATAAACAGCATATAAATTGCTTTTGTGTCAATGCAGTGCTTGAAAAAGTACAAATAGAATATAAATAATCCACACAAATTATAAAATCTAAATAAACCCGCGTAAGCAAACAAATGGTTACCTAGCAATCATGGGTCAGTAAAAAGCTTTCGTGGATCAGTGTCTGACCCACGGGCAGTTGCGCACACAAAAGGGGGATCCTGGGGGTCCGGACCCCCCCACAAAGCCCTTGATTTTTTTCCGATTGATTATATAATTCTAAGTATATAGTACTTAAAATTTAATTAAGTATTAGTTATTAATGATTAATTTTATTAATTAACGCTAATTGTTTATTCAATAATTAGTTTTTTACTGAGTTTTGTTCCCGAAAATCGATAAAATCAAAAGGAGCA
>BMAV01013484.1:0-24378 GCA_019973955.1 Trichonephila inaurata madagascariensis | reverse complement strand
GCTTGAACAGTCTCAACCCAATATTTTGAAGTCCCAACGATTAACAAATTTTTTCCCTAAATTGAAGGTTGATATGAGTAGTACTTGTTCTTCAAAATATATAAAATTCAAATTATTTAAGTTTTGCTGGAGGCATATTTTATTAAAACTATGACGAAAAACATGTTTGTGACATGAGTAATATAACTTTTGTTACTAAATTAGTGTACAATACATAAACTGTGCTGAGAAGTACTTACGTATCGCACTTTACACTCGTAATTATAAAATACTACTACTAATTTTTTTAAACTAATGAATATCTATTAAATTCGTTCCACCTATTGCCAATTCCTTCACAAAATGAATCTAAATTGCTCATTCGATGCACTACTATTTTATACTGCCATATCTTAGACCGGTTATTCCCAAAGTGGTCTATATCGACCCCCAGGGGTCTACGACGGCCTTTAAGGGGTCTACGTCAGCAGTAAAAGAAATAGAGAGTTCATGAGGTGTACATGGGGGTCTATGATTGTGGCTTTCATTTAATCAGTTCGTAACTTTAATTTTCGGTTTCAATGAATAGAATAAATATTCCACACATATAGGGGTTACTTATTTACTTATGTAAGGTTTCATAATAATATAAACATATCTATGAAGAATTATTGAACATCGTTAGAAAGTTTTTAATTGCTTTTTCTAGTGGAAAGAAATTTCAGCATGGTTGTCAATTTTCTTAAAAAGAAACAAAGATTGGACACCACTAAATGAGGAGATGTAGAAATTGATCCAATAAAATTGACACCACAGACTAAAAATTTGTTAAGCATCTGATTCATTCCTCCCATTAAAACCATTTATTTAATGATCAGTTATTTTATATAACAGTTATTAAATTTAATTTAATTAATACATGTTTAAAATTATGATGGCTTCGGTTTCTAAAGTTTTTCACTCAACACTTCACTACTGATAAAAATTTAAATATTTTAAAGTAAGTAGCTCTGTACCAGCTTTCAAAAACACATTTAAGTTGATGATTTTGCAAAAATTGAATATTAAGTGAGTAGGGGTCTACCCCAAAACCGGAAAACATGGCAAGGGGTCTATGAGACAAAAAAGCTTGGGAAACTGTTTTAGACGTTCTGGCATGTAGCAGAAATATTCCGTTCATGTTGAAAACTACATATACTGCCATATCCACGAGTGGCCCGACTTCCACTGTGTACGACGCTTTCCATTACTTTCATTTTATATACCTATATAAAAAATATTATACTCTAAAATTGTTTTGACTCATAAAACTCCTGACTAAATTATTTTAACATTCATGATAATGAAAAGGGGTTACATATAATTTATTTCATGACAAGCCTTCAATGGAGTTTCATTGTCCACACATCCTCAAATAACTTAAATTTGGCAGGCACCCCCTCAGCAATCTCAAAGATCCGCAGGGATCCGCAGGAAACACTTTGGGAACGCGTGGTCTAGATAAGGTTCTTAACATAGGAAAATAAATTTTGTTTTCACTCATCATTCCATTCTATAACAAACTTAGTACATTTCAGTATTTCTGCTCGATGATGTTTCAATGCGTCGATGTAGTCCTTTATTTATAAATTGTGCCTTAGTATAGGATTTAACCTCTTAAAGGCCGATTAAAAGCAACGCGATTCGTTCCCCAGAGCCACCGTTTTTCACATAGGTGGGAGCGTATGCAACTTATATTAAAGGGGAAAGAAGAGAAAAGGCACACAAATAAGAGTAAATTTTTCTCTGAAATAAGTAAGTTAGTGTGTTTCTCAAGCTGTGGGGCGCGCTCCCCTTAGGGGGCATGATACTTCTACAAGGGGGGCGCGAGCCTATTAAAAAGTCGAAAACAAAAGATTTTTTTAAAAAAATTATTAATTTATTGAAAGAAAACAAACAAAATACATTCTGACATAATAAAAAAATAAAGTACACGTTTACACTGACATAATACACTTATAAATATATCAGTACCGCTCAATGTATTTTATAATTAATTTAACAATACTTAGTTAAGAACAAGTTTAACAATTGCCAGTGACCCCATGGGCTTGTCGTACATAAAATTATATGCAAAAATTAAACCTCATCTTGATAATTACTTAAATGCCGATTAAAAATTACATGATTCGCTCCCCAATGTCAACCTTTAACATATAAGCGAGCGTATGTGGTGTATTGGGGGAGGGTAGAAAAAGAATAATATATAAGTATGTCTTCTGAAATAAGTAATTCCGTCGCAAACACTGTCAAGGTCCTTTCATAACATTCCAAAGTCTTCAGAATAATTTTATGGATAGCAGTGCACAGAAAAGGTCGTACTTCGGAAAGACGTATATATACGTCCGGGACATTTAATGCATTGGCTCAGTGAGACGTTTATATACGCCAATGGCACTTAAGAGGTTAAAGTCGTATTGTAGTTTTAGCGTTAAAGTGTAGTATTATTGAATTAAATACATGGTTATTGTATGGAGGGGGGTGCAAAGAAAATTATGATTGAATATTGGTTCGCAAATATTGAAAGTTTGAGAAACACTGAAGTAAATACTTCGCAAACGCTGTGAAAGCCATTTTGTTGCTTTCCAAACCCTTCAGAATAGTTTTACTGATAGCAACGCAAAGTTAAAAATCGTACTTTGGAATGACGGATATATACGCCGGTGAAACTTTAGGGGTTAAGTCTCTTCCAAACTATGAAGGTTTGCTGAGAAAATTGAAATTCCACGAGTTGAAAAAGCTACAATCTCTTTTAAGTTGACAGTCGAATGATTTGCGACCGTCCTCTGATGTCGTAGCACTTTTTCCTTCCATCTGGTTTATTTAATTTTTAATTGAAACATTTGTTTCTAATTAGGTCAATCTTAATGGTAGTGTCATAGAATACTTTATTAACCTATATATTTTATTTTACACTGCTGGTCACGGTAAATGCAACACCGAGAAAGACAAGAGATAACACAACAAAATTTATTTTGTAGATAACATGTTGACCAAGTATCAAATAATTAAATTTATAGACTTCTGTAAAGTGTGGTTCCTGCCAGAATCAGTAGCCAGAATAGCCGCCATTGTTGGAGATCACCGCTGCCACACGCTTCGGCATTGATTTAAAGAGACTTTGGATGTGTTCTTCGGGTACAGCAGACCAAGCACCCTCCACACGTTTCCAAAGGTGATCTGGTGTGGCAGATGGGGTTGTAATCTGGGCCAATCGTTGAGCAACCATGGAGCCATGTTTTCTATTTGGGAGAAAGATCCGGAGAGCGAAACCGGCCGGAACAATTCCCAAACTGGTGATTGGGAAGAACCTTCCGGACAATGCGATCACGTGTGGTCACGCATTATCCTGTTGAATATGTCGTGGCCATGCCCCGAAGATAGGAAGGACAACTGGCTCCCAAAACCTCGGAGATGTAGCGCTGGCTGTTTAAAGTACCAGCAATGCTTCCCAAAGAAGTGCGAGAGGGATATCCAAACCACCCCATACCATAATAACCGGTAGGACCAGTGGGCGGTGCATAACGCAGCTGTTCAGCATCCTCTTCTCCGGTGTCCTTCAGCCCTCGAACCGCCCATCTTTAATGTTGCAGACAGAGGCGTGACTGTCAGTAAAACAACCATTCCATTCCCACCCAAATCCTTTTTTTCCATCTCACCATTGGTGGCGGAGACTTTCGTGGCTTTTCCCCAAAAAGGGGTAACCGGGCAATGGATGCTTCCGGACAAAATCACTCTGCTGTAAACGGCGTCGAATGGTACGCGCAGACCCCGAATGATGCGTTACAGACTCTTTTGTGCTGTTCTATAGTTCATGATGTGACTGAGCAATCCGTCCCCGACATGCGCGAATTTGCCATCCTCACGTGAAGTGGTGCCCCGGGTGGATCCGCCCAAAAAACGTCGGTCCGTTGTACTCTCCCGCATCCAACGGCCCGAATCCGCGTTTTTTTTGGTTTCGTCCAACAAAACCCACCGTTTTCCCCCAAAGTTAATCCGCAATTCTTAGGCCACTATCCTTCCCCCTGACGTTTTTGGGATTTGATAAAAGCTGATCGTTTTTTTTGTACGAGACAAACTGCCCCCTTTTTTAAAAAAAACCACAAAAAAAACACAATTCCAACTTGAAATCGTCGAAATCTCGAAGTCTTAAATAGTTGCTTTGAGATGGGTGCCACGGGCTCGTGATGTGTTTTCGGCTGAATTTCTAATCTTTTATATGTCCCCTCTACAATGCATGTTGTTTTTCATGTTTTTTGTATGCTTCCTTCAGAGTGTTGCATTTAGGGGGCCAAACGGTGTATTTTTAGAACTCTTTTTGAAATTTTTTTTTCTTTTTAAATTCTTTATCTAAAACCCAAAAAAATTTTTTTCAAATCCTTCTTGCTTTAAAAAAAGGGAATCTAAATTTTCCAGATAACCCTTTAAAAATTTCTTTTCAGAAACTTTATTTAACTTTTTGGGAAAAAATGCAGAATGTAATAAGATTTACCGTATTTTTAAAAACCATGGGGCCCCCGGCTAACACAAAAAAATAACTTTGGGAAATTTAAAGCGGTCTCTTTATACATCGAATAAAAAAGGTGATAGTTTAAAAAAACTTAATAAATGATGTATTGATTTATTACAAATCAAAAATTTAAACCCGGACAGTTTTAAAAAGAAATATTTGATTTTTTCCAAGTAATATCTTTTGTGTAAGAAAGTTATTTTAAAAATGTTTAACTACCCAGCCCTGAACTGGGGGGAGTCCCCCCCGGGGAAAAGAAAGGAAAATTTCCCAAAGAAAATCGAGCATACTGAAATATCGAAAACAAAAGATTATTTATAAAAATTATTAATTTAATGAAAGTAAACAAAAAAACATACTGACATAATAAAAAATAAAATAGACATTTACACTGGTATAATATATTTTTAAAATGTATCAGTACCCCGATAAAATTTTATAATTAATCTCCCCAATGATGTTCAGAAAAATTTTTAAAAAGCCGGACCCCATGGGTTTTTCCCATATATAAAATTATATGAAAAAATTAACAAAAAATTTTAAAAATTTTTGTACTGTGTGAAATTAACCCTTTTTACGTTTGACTAAAAAGTTACCGAATTGTCTACTCAATGACATAGTTTTCCACGTAGACGCGCATGTGATGTATTTAAAGGGGGAAAAAAAGAAATAAGTAAGCAAATCCTCTTAAATAATAAGTTCTTTGCAAACTCTGTCAAAGTCCTTTTTATTGCATTTTAAAGCCTTGGGAAAAATTTTTTATGCATAGCATTGCAAAGGGGAGTTTATTTTTCCCAAAAGGACGGTTAAATTTTTTGGCTAAAGTGAGACGTATATATCCCCTTTAAAAAGGGGTTAAAACGTATTGCAGTTTTTAGCGTAAAAGGTTTGTAAAATTTAATTCAAAAGATTGTTTTTGGGTTTGTTTGGAAGGGGGGCGCAATGGAAATTCTGATTGGATATTGGGTCGCAAATATTGAAAGTTTGAGAAGCACTGAACTGATCATTCGAATATGCACTTAAAAAACTCCCTTTTTTCATAATTAAACATCTTTTTAAAATAAATTTATTTAAAGAAAATTTGAATATTTCAACTTTTTACAAAATTTTTCTTTGTTGCAAGATTAAATATTTTATAACGCTTTTTTTTTCAAAATCCAGGGCTTTTTCCCAAGAGAATATTTTTTCAAGTATACAGTAAAAATACGGGTTTCAATACACAAAGGGATTCAGCAGAAAAAGGGTTTTTCACTACCTAATATTTAAAACCTATTTTTTTTGCCCAATGTAAAACTAAATTATTCATTTTTTTTTATTAAATTGAATAATAAAAACCAAAAAACAGTTATTTATATTATTTACTTGCATATCATTTTAAAAAAGCTCTTTTTCTATACTTTTTTGCGTCATTGGTGAAGTTTATAACAAATGTTCTTTTGTACTTTATAAAAAATGCTTCGCGTTGCCTGATTCCGCAAAATGTTAGAAACATGATCTCCCCCCCGAAAAAAAAAAAAAACCCAAAAAAAAAAGTTCGTGTTTTTTAAAATGCGTGAAATTCGAAACCCCCCCCCAGTACATCATGCTTTCCCTGGGGAAAACGGGATTCAATTCCAGGGACGATTTCTGAATTTGAAAAGAAGTCAAACACCAAAAAGATGGGGGAAAAAAAGAAACATATTTCAGATAAAAAAGGGGAAACCAAAATGCATTACCATTTTTTCTTCCGAACACGAAGACAAAACAAACTTTTCGATAGATAAAAAAAAGAAATAAAAAAAAAAGCTACATCCAATCAAAATAATAAAAAGAAAAACTTTTTTAAAAAGGGCTTGTTCCCCAGGTTAGGGGGTGTTACACGATGATTTTTTTTTCCCCGAGGGGGAATTAAAAAAGGTTTTTTCAAACCAATTTTTCCAAAAAAAAGAATAATGAATACAAGTTTTTTGATGAAGGATCAGTTAAAGACTTCTTTATGGGATTTTTATAAAAATGCCCTTATGTAGAAGATTAAATAGAAATATGAGGAAAGTCCTTCTAAGTAAATAATTTTAACTTAAAAATAAATATACTTTTTAAAATTTGGGGGGTCATAATTACTTTTTGGTTGGATATATTATTTTAAAATCGTATTTTTCATATGTTGAGGGGGCTTTTTTTATGCATGTGTCTTCCCCAAGGGATAAATAAAAAAAAAAATAAATTTCCCACTTATATTTATGAAGAAAATGAAAATATAAAGGGGTAAGTCAAAAATTACATTTCACTTTAAGCTGTATAAGTGGTGGGCCAAAAATTTTACACTTTTTGGGGAATTTTTTTTTTTTGATTTTAACATCTTTCCTCTCGGTTGCTGTATATTTGTGGGAGGGTTTCGTGAAAAGGGACGGGGATGTGTGTAACAGGATGTGACGTAAGCGCGCCCTCTTGATTTCACCCCCAAAAGGTGTTTTGGCTTTTCTTTTCGCTACCCTCACATGGGGGGCCAACCCAATTTCAATCAAACACTCCAGCGCTTGACTCTAAATCCGGGTCACGATATTTGGGGCATAAGGGGGCGGCAGAATGCTTATTTGGGAAAAAGACAAATAGTGATTTCAAAAGGGGGCATATACATTTTTTTAAATCAAAAAAGGGTTTAAAAAAAAAAGATTTCAGCAGTTTGTACTTTTAGTATATAATGAAGGTGTGTGATTCTTTCTTTTTAAAAAAAAATTTTCATTCGCTCCCCTGATTTTGGGGGTGATTTTAACTTTAACTTCAGTTTGCAAAAAACTGAGGCACTCATAGCTTTTTTTGAATGATGAAAATCAAGCTCGAAAAAGAACACAAAACAAAAAGTTTTCATTTTTTTTAAAAGTGGGGGACTGTTATTGACGCGGTTTTTTAACGGTTTTTAAATAAGTATCACATGTATATGTGTCATATTTTTGTTATCATAAGTCTTTGTTCCCCTTTTCCCCAAATTGAACAAAAAATATTTTTTTAAAAAAATCCTCTTTTTTTTAAAAATTTCAATTTTCATTAAAGATATAATTATTCGATAGAAAAATTTCCAATCATTTCCCCATTTTTTATAATTTTTTTGGAAAAAATTAATATTGCGTATTTAACAAGATAACATGTCAGATGTTTCACATCCTTTTGCGACTATTAAAAATTCTTTTTTTATTTAAATTTTTTATATTTAAAAGAAAATGCAAAAGGTTTTTCTTTTTAAAAGAAAATTTAATACTGAATTCAATACAAAAAACAGAATCCAGGCACATGCAATGCGAAAAAATGGAGATGCGATAATTATCAATATACTTTATATAAAGTTCATTCAAATGAAACCTAGTCCCGGCGTCTAACTCTGCATTACATGTAAGGTGGCAAAACGTAACTGCATGTATGGTGGCACCCTCTATCGGTAGAGATTCTGACGCGTGCACAACGTTTGACGTTTCACAGCGACAGTATGGTTTCTCGCCGAAGAGAAGGTGGTCACACACGGCCGCTACTACTCATGCAGGCGAGTAAGAAGGAACAACGAGGAGTGGTTCGATTTTTAGCGGCGGAGGAAGTTGAAGGCCGTGATTTGCATCGAGGGATGAAGGCTGTGTATGGTGAGTACAGTCTGTGTCGTTCAAGTGTTGTGGAATGGCGCAAACGATTGGCTCGAGTAACTGGAAGACGATGCTTGACCTGGAAAGGCTCATCGTACCATCACACCGGAAATGATTGCGGAAGTGAATGATTTAGTCTTGATCAACCACATAATCACTTTGGACGAGATTCATTGGTTACTGGGTATTAGCGTGGGCACCATTCACACGATAATGCATCAACACTTGTGAACTTATGAAAAATTTGTGCACATTGGGTTCCCTACCAACTGACCGCCGAACAGCGCAATACTCGAATGATGTTGTCTTTGAGTCCTCTACAACGTTATCCTGAGGAGGAATACAGTTTTCTGTCGCAAGATGTCACTGGTGACGAGTAATGGTGTCACCATTTTGAACAGAAAAACAAGGAGTGGAAACGCGCGACTTCACCACCTCCAAAGAAATCAAAGGTTGTGCACACCAGTTCTGATAAGGTCAAGATGACATTCTTTTCTAACCACAAGGACCTATTGCTTGTCGAGTTCCTGGAATGGGGAGCACCATCAATCTCCAGCGTTATCAAGCCACTTTACAGAACATTAGACGAGCTTTTAAATCGAAACGCCCAGGCATGTTGTCCTATAGCGTTATTCTCCTGCATGATAATGCTTCTCACAAACGCGGTGAAGACGATATTGCAGCAGTTTCGATGGGAAACTCTGAAATATAAGCCATATAGTCCAGACTTTTACAGTGTGATTCTCATGTGTTTGGACCTTTTAGTCTGCTATACAAATAGGTAGCATTCTAGGGTTAAAAATACGACGTAACTATAAAAAAAAAATTATGGGGTAAGAAGCTTAGAAATTTGTTTACATTAACTGTATAAAAAAGATTAATAAAAAATATTACTATGCCTTAAAAAATATCGGCAGTTTCTTATATTTTTAAGGTTAATCAGTAAATCCTTTTATGAATAAAGGTATAACAGTTGTGATGTCTTATATTCTGCTCCTGCTTACTTAATTTGGTTGCGTTGGGGGCAGTAGAAAAAGTACCAATCTGCTTGAAAAATATTTATTTATTAATTATTTTTTTTTTTTTTTGAAATTTAAATTCATGAAATTTTTTTTTTTTTTGAAAATGCGATTTTAATTATATATTTCAAGTTAATTACTTTTTAAAACATTTAGTTTTTAATATCAAAGTGATTGAATACAGCCAAAAGTGCAGCGTCAATTAAAAACCGGATCGAAAGTGTAACCTTTGGCATAAAACCGGATTTTGGTGCCAACTTACATTCGTTATAACAATAACCATTGCTAGAACAATACAGACAAATCGTGCTTTTTAAAGCTTTTAGTTGAAATATTTTTAACTAATTGCAACATTGGAATTTAAATGATTAATATCTTTCTTAATGATTTCTCGGATCATTTCCTATCTTTTAGTACCTTCAGCCGTTCGTGAGAAGATAGCTTTACATGGATAGATGCATACACATATGTTTGTATACTCGCAAATTTTAATAGTGTTGATATCTCTATTTTGTTACAGGGTAACAAAAAGATAGGAAGTGTGGAGGCTGTAACTATTACAAACAATATACTCATAATAAAAATGAATTTATAATTTACGAACATCACACCCTGAAGTAATGTGGGGCATAGATCTTGAAGCTTTTTACCGTGTTCCGATGACAATAATGACCGACCTGAGTTGCAATCCCATTCTTCAGGTTTTCACACTGCGCGAGGACATTGAGCTTGGACAAATTTCCCACGTTTCAGCCATGTTACACGGCACGTCAATTAGATTAAAAGTATTCCAGTTAATATATCCTTCAACATTAGTTAAAGAGCAGTATATTTTACACGAAATCTTATAATAGAGAAAGTTATAACAAACTCGCATGTCTAATGCAGCGTTTCTCAAACTGTGGGAAGGGATAATCCTATCAGGGGGCACGAGCATGTCGAAAAGTCAAAAATAAAAGATTAAAAAATTATTAATCTACTGGAAGGAATCAAAACGAAGTATTTCTGAGATAATACAGAATACACATTTACAATGATATAATGCACTTATAAATGTAACAGTACTGCACAATATGTATTTGATATAATTAATTTAACAATACTAAGTTAAGAGCAAGTTTAATAATTACTAGTGACTCCACGAGCTTGCACAAAATTATATGCAAAATTTAATACTTATCTTGATGATTTATAAATTTATAACTTTAGTTGTATTGTAGTTTTAGAGTCCAGTGCGTTATTAATTAATTCACAATATTTGTTATTGTATGGAAAGGGCACCACAAAAATTATGATTTATTTTTTTATTTCTAATGGGCTGCACGGATTGGTGTTTTACGTTCCCCGGGAGCTAGTATTTCTTTTTAGTGCGGCCATATATAGGCGGATACCAATCGCCACAGGTTATTTTGACGCTCAGTTTCTCCACAGAGGGGGAGAACCTGAGTTCTGACGATGCGAACCTGTACAAGGATTTAATTTTGCCGAGAGCATCCAAGCCAAACAGACACTCTGGGGATCTTTTACATGCCGTATAATCATACGAGATGGTTGCTGTTGGGTTTCTGTATCAGAAAAACACAAGTACTTGGGCCGGGGGCGAACCCGCAACCTTAGATGCAGAAGGCCAGTGACAAACCATCCACGCCACCCAGCTGGCTTGAAAATTAGTCGGTAAATATTGAAAGTTTGAGAAGCACTGGTCTAATGCATCATTTTAAATAATGCGATAAAATAAAATGCAACAGACCTTATAATAAAGATTTCATCGGACCATTACCATCTTCTTAAGTATTACATCCGATTTTTGGCCAGGGTCACCTCAAATAGCTTAAGCCAGTGATCCGCAACTCCCGGTCCGTGGATCAAAAGGTGCCAGGCCGCCTAAAGAACATTAAATTATTGCCATTTTATTTAAAGTGGTGCATTTCTCTCGAATTTGCGCAACTTTCCACGGAAATCACTTTATATTCTACGTTAAATCACTTTTATTCATTTTTGGTTTAACTATATTTTATTCTGAAGGCATATTTAAATGTAACTTAATTAAAATTGTTAAATCAAAACAATCTAAAATATAAACAATTAACGTGTCCCACCCTCAGCGGGCCACGTTAAAATTATCAAACGTTGACCGGTCCGCAGCGATAAAAAGGTTGCGGAGCACTGGCTTAAGCCATCTACGAATAATCATGAAGAATATTGAAAGGATAAAATCGTTTGAATTTGAAGGTATGTTTTGTGTGTGTGTGTGTGCGCGCGGGTGCACATGATGTTACAAAGATGTTTTACACCATTACGTATACGGTGTAAAACATCTTTGTTACATATAATGCACACACACAAAAACACACTTTCAAATTCAAACAATTTTATCCTTTTAATAACCTTCATTTTCTGAAATGCTTAATGGGGTAGTGTACAAAAATCTCACACGAAGAAAGTAGTTTTAAAAAAATAGAACTATTTTATTTCAATCCACTTACATAATGAAAATAAAACACATAACTACAAAAGATTGTTCTGACATTTTTATAGAATTTGATTTGTTAAAGAGAAAATCCTGTGTATATATAAATAATATTTTACCTGAAAATTCTGAATTAGTTTCCATAACTACCTAAATAATTTATGACTTTTTTAGGAAATAATCACATTACTATGAAAAACATATACGTATGTTCCACGAAAAGTACATGACTAAAAGTATTTGGCACAGAAATTTGGAAAAAAATTACTAGCATTAAATTTGTAGAGTAATTACCTAATTTTTTTTTCTAAAATATGCAGAATAACGAATCACCATCAGCACACTAAAAGTGAGTGAAAGATTTATTAGGTAACGAGAAAAATCATGCATAGTTAATATCCGCTTGTGAACTTAACGTTTAGTTTTTTTCCCTTTACATATAACTATTCCCACAAAAATTCCCAGTAGGAAAACCTAAATCATTTTCCCTGAAATAAGCAATTTAGTATGACAGAAAAAAATCCTAGAAATTAAACATAGAATACCGCGAAAAATCCTTTAGTGAATAATCGATATACGAATGAGAAAAAGAAACAGATAAGGTACTTGATATATAAGATTGAAAAAAAAAACATATTTGGCTTACACTTTTCCAGGAAATGAGGAAAACGTTTTTTTTTTCTTTATTTAAGGTATCACACTACATTCGGAACAGTGATTTTGAAAGAGAGTATAAATGAATTATTTTTTTGATATTTAGAATCGCTAGACACTAAGTACATGCATATGAAATTGTTTAAAGAATATTATCACAATAAAAAAACATTTAAATACATGTTTTGTCATAAAAAGGGAGATAGAATGACATATATTCAAAACATTTTCCTTTTATGAATTGATTGAATATTAACGTCGTACTGTTCAGCTACACGAGGGCTTTTGGCGACGGATCACGTAATTTTGAACCATAGTGAAGTGACGTGGACGACACCTGAGCTGGCACCCCCTCTCCTAACTACCACACCAATGGGAGTACGTTTCAGCTTTCGACAGATTTAACGTGCATCGGGTCCCCCACACGGTGGGTCTTTAGTGGTACTGGGCTCGAACTCGTGACAAGGCAAGCCACAATCCGATACCTATACCACTCGGCTACCGCGGCCTTCCTTTTATGAAAAATGCTTCTATAATAATAAAATTTTGTGAATATATATAGCTAAGTCTTCTGCACAGAACCTCAACTAATATTTTTGAAATATGAAAGGTAAAAAATGGATTTATTAATATTTGAACACATAAGAGTAGAGAAATTTTAACAAAAAAACATTGGTTATTGTTTCGGTGGATGGTAAACTCGAAAATAATGTAAATTTTTCAAAAATCCTTGATCAGGTTATGCAGAGATTGCAGTTATCATAAAAAAAGAATATTTTGGAAGTACAGTAAGACCTCCATTTTACGAATTTTTCTATTTTGCGAACTTTTTCCTGGAACCAAGAACTTGATGTATTGAAGGATGATTCTCCATTTAACGAATTTTGCATATAATGAGCTTTTTTCCAGATTTAGCAACTTCTTTGTACAGACTGTGTATGATTCGTTGACACTTTTTGCCAAAAAAATTGCATTTCAATAGTTTTTAACTACAATAATATTCTTAAAGCAACTTTATACGTATATTTTAATTCAAATGACTAATTATCAAAGAGGAATATTTTATTTATACGCTATTCCAAAACACACTGTAGGATACCTTAAACAACAATGTACTTAATTTAGGCCATTATACTAAATAACTGAAAAATGATTATTTATTTTTGTGCTAGGTACAATGGAATTAAATCAAGAACCAGAGACAGTGGGTACACACAAGGAAGGGGGGTCCACGGGTTCGGACCACCCACCATCCTTCATTTTTAATTGATTATAACCCTGTATATATAATTCGTAAAATTTAAGTATTAATTATTAATAATTTATTTTATTAATTAATGCCTTTTATTTATTCAACAATTTGTTTTTTACGGTTTTTTGTTCCTGAAAATTGATAAAATGAAAGGAATATGCTTGTCGTCGTTTTGCGATATAAAATGAGAAAGATAAGACTTTCAACCCTCGACTCCCCTTCTTGAAACATACCTGTGTGCCACACTGACCTGAAACATTTCCTTTCTTTTTTTAATTAAGTATTCTGAAAATGTTTAATCCGAATTATTTAATTCATATAATCCTGAATCCAGATAAATAAATTGCATTGTTATAAAAATTAATTTCTTCAGTCAATAAAATGACGTAAAATCAGGAGTCAGTGTCCCGCACACACACACACACATTTTTCCTTTCTAAACAAACTTTTATCTATTTCTGTAAAAAAGTTTCTCGCATAGAGTTATAAAGACGCAGTACAGTGTTACTATCCCTACATTTGTGTGTGTGTAAGCTTGTAAGCTCTTGTTTGCTGCTTGTAAGCTCTTATCGTTCACAGTATTAATTATACTATGTAAAATATATATTTTTTCATTTTTAGTATTTCTTAATGTATTTAATATAAAAAGCATATTTAGACTTCATTTTTTACACTATTAACATTTCAGACAATCAATTATACCAATGTGAAAGTTATATGACAGTTTTTTCCTTCAACGTTGACTTGAACTTAACGTCTGTTTTTCCAGTTTCTGATGCATCTCCTAAACATACATTACTTTAAGTATCATCTGTCCAAGAACATTATAACCCATCTGGTATGAGACATCGTTTCAAAATCCACCCCATTAAAGAACACGCAAACAGTGATGCATGCACTTCTAGTTTTTCTTCGTCAACATTTACGAACAAAAAGTTTCCCGAAGAGGCTTCAAAATATGATGGATCGGAAACTGAATTGATGTGCAATTGGGTAAAAGGAAAATTCTAGTTTAGAAATAAATTGCATAAGACTATAACATCCATGATTTTAAGATAGTTTTTACAGACATTTAACAAATTTAGTTTTTATTGGTGAATATTTAAATAAGGTAGTAATTTTATTGGTGAATAATTAAGAATAATGAATTAAGATTGTATATTTGTAAAGATTTAGCATGGCATTCGAAATCTTTTTCATGCAAAAAAGGTACTTACGTAATACAGAAGGTTATTCACACTTTATGGAAACGATTTTATCTACGAGGGGGAATAAGTTTCCCCTGTCGACTGTGGTCAAAGTTGTGTGGGGAAGTCAAAAAATAAAATGAGATATTAAAGATAAGACATTGCTTTATTTTTCACATAAGTACCAAAGTACATTGAGACATTTGTCATATTGCTTGATAAGCTTCAAAAAGCTCTCCAGGTAAAGTTCAGGCCTTTGCATACGGAAGAAGCGTTTAACGGCTTGTTTGACTTCAGCATTGCTTCCAAAGCACCATCAGACAAGATTCACTTGTTGTTGTTGTCATGTGCTTTTATCCTGGTAACATATGAAATACAAGTGAAGAAGAACAAAAAGCATACAATACAACAGAAGAATATATACAAATTTATTACAGATGATAATCCCAGCACATAAGAAGGAGTGGGCTGCTTTCCTTTCGAGACGGGAATCCATTACAGGTGAAAGAGACCGACTTCTTTCTCGAAGAAGTACAACCATGTCTTACTCGGGATTCGAACCCGAACCCACTCGGTCACAAGCCGAAGGTCATAGCCACCATACTGTGAGCAATATGGACTTTCATCTGTTTCAAGCCGACAGATGAAAGTCACTTATCACAGGACATATAGGCTCTCTAAACCAAGGTTGCAATATGTTTTTGCTTTGCCGTCGCCGAGTGGGGACTAGCATTGTCATCTGACAATAGAACGCCAGATTTGAGAACCCCAGGCCGCTTTTTCCAAATCGGCCCCTTCAATTTTGACAGGATGTCAGAGTACCGGATAGCATTGATGGTTCCGACCTCCAAAAAGTCCACGCAAAAATAAAAGCTTTCTTCCTATGCAAAGCCATGAATTTTTCTTGAGGGAATTTTCGAAGATTATCAAGCGGTATGACAAATGACTCAAAGCGCTAGGTACTTAGTGGAAAAATAAAGTTGTCTTATCTTTATGTTTCATTCTATTTTTTTTTTACTTTAATGCACAACTCTGACAACAGTCGACAGAGGAAATTTATTTTCCGACTCACCCTCGCATAAATGCAGTATTTTTTGTGTCGATTTTCTTCTTTCTGATAACCATGATTCTTGACAATAGCTTTAGCTCGAATTTTCCATGAAAGTAAACTTTTTCTTAGTGCTGTCATACAAGTCTTACTCCAGCCTTCTTGAACCATCTCTCTAAATCTGTTCAGTGTTCTTGGATGCCGTTTTCCTAAGTCTCATTTTAACTAACCAAAAGCAGAAAAAACCATCGTAGAAGAGGCAAGTGATTTTACAGGTATTTCATCAAATGGGATACACTTTATTTCTGTTTCAGATTATTTCTTTGCTAAATAAGAGGCGGTTGACTAGAGACTTTTTCCATATAAACCTCAACTTTATCAATGTCATTCCCATATAAGGCAGGAATTTCTTCAAAAATTGGCTCTAAAATACTCAGCTGCTAATAGGTGACTCAATTTTGGTTTTACTTGAGACATTTTTTTTTTTCATTTTAATATTTACCGTTATACAAAATCCTACAAATATGAATACCTTTGGGAACTTTTATGCACATTGGTGATTCCGTTTTCTACCGTCATTCCAGTCAGCTGGGCAATAGAAAATTGATAATCTTTTATTACAGTCACATAATATATTCATGCCTCATCGAGTGTCACCACAAATTTCCATTCTTCAGCAGCTAGGTACTTTTCATATAATTTTCTATGATTTGTGTTTCTTTTAGCCATATGTTTTGGCAAAAGAGGATTAACTTTAGGTTTAAGCATCTTTTTTAACTTTAAATCTTTATGAATGATTTTACTTATAGTATCGGTAGACATTCTAAGTTTTGATGCAATTAACCTTTGAGTCGGGGAACTTTGTTTTAGGATCAGAGACTTCCCTTTCTTGAGAGTTCACTGCGTTTGAACAATCTTAAAATGATGTTTCGTGGTCATGTTTTCATTTCTACTTTCAGTTGGATTTTTTTTTCTTTTCAGATTTATAATATATTATAAAAACCTTTCTTGGAAATGCAATAACCGAGATTTTTACACCGCTTTATAATTTGTTGATACCAATATTTCCCCACGGGAAGCGAAAGTTACTTAATCTTTGAAACATTCATCAAATTTAGAAGTCATTTTCAAAATATATATTTTACTTTACATTACAATCAAAAGAAAATATTAGCAGGTGATTAAGCTGAATATTCCAAAATTTTATCTAAAAATGCACACGAGAAAGTAAATTACAAAATCGTCTCCATGAAGTATGAACGCCCTTCTGTATTCAGTCGATTAATTCCATCAAATCAAAAGATGTCGCCACAGCCAATAGTGGAAACCGTTCCAACACACTTTCGAACACATTAAAAATAACGATGACAACATGAGGCGGTGTTTTTCTAATGACGATGTCTTTTCATTTGGTACGAAATCGGTGGACGGTATAATACATAACTGAAAAAACTTTTAAACTAGTGTTTATTTAAAACCCCCCAACTGTGTGAATGACATTGATGTAACAGCGAAAGAATATCTATGAAAATTTAAAAATTTGTTTTTTTATATAACGCTCAACGTACAATATTTGTGCATAAAATATAGTATCATAAACTTAAATATTTTTTAAAAAATAGTATTAATATTTTTCCCCAAAATGATTTGAAAAGAATCATTTAATTTTTATTAAAGAGCAGTGTAATGAAAAAAAGGTTGTTTTTCGATTTTTCCCAAACATTTTTGGGATACAAATTTTTTTTTTTTTTTTTTTTTTCATATCGGAGCACCATAAACTTTTTACGGTATTCCAGATTTATTAAGCGTACGACGAAAAAATAAGTTTTCCCTTTCAGTGAGTAAAATCCACGACCGGAGTTGCCAAAATCGACCCCCAAGGGGCGTTGTTAGAGATAAAGGGCGTTTTAGATAAATATACCCCCAGAGGTTTTAATTACAGACTTGAAATTTGCGGGATGGCTTTTTCATGGAGTAAAATTTCCCGGTAAGAAAGAATTTTTTGTGAAAATTCCCCAAAAGTGAATGCGGGGGAAGGAGCGTAATAGATAAAAAATCGTTTTTGAACTGTTAGACCTATATCTTAAAATTTGTGATGTTTTTTTGCTGAATAGCTATATGCTAAGAACGGGTTTTATGGAAGTCACCCCCCATTGGGGAGCTAGGGGGGATATATAAAAAAAAACAATCTGTTTTCAAACTACTAATTAGAGTAATGAAATTTGAATGCATGTTTCTTTTTTGAACTGAAATGCTTAGAACAATCAACTCTCAAATAGAGCTGGTGGTTATTTAATTGTAACTGCTTTTTTTTTTAATTTTAGTTTTAAATTTAAAAAATTTGGGGGAAACGTTTTTTTTAGTTCAGAGAGATTCTTTAAAAAAATTTGATATTGCGGAAACTCTTTGGTAACCAGTACATAAAAGATAATTATTTTCATTTTTTGAAGTCTCCTTTAAATCAAGACGGGGAGAGTTATATGAATGTTTTTTTAATTTAACGAAAGTTTTAAAACTAAACTTATGATTGTTTTATATATCAACAAATATATATTCAGAGAACATCATTAAATATAGGAAGTGGGGGATGTCAGCAAGAATATTTGGGAATTAAACAGTAATTTTATTTAACAAACTTAATTTAATGTAATCATTTGCTTTTTAAAAAGCAAAAATTACATATTTTACATTAATTAAAATTGATTGCAAAAAATCGAAAAAAAAAAAGATAAATATTTTATTGATCGAGGAGCTAATTAGTAACCAGTATTTTTTAAATTTTTGTTTTGATCAGATTGTTTAACCAAAAAAAAGACACAAACTTCAGAACCAAAAAAAACAGTTTATATTTGGTGGGAAACCTATTTTTTTTCCAAGCAAAACCGAAAGAAAAGCTTTTCTGCGCAAAAATTGATAATAAGTAAACTGATATGAAAAAGCTAAATTTTTCAATGTTTTCCAACTCATCACAAAAATCTCATTAAAGTACATACCAGCAATACTACCGTTCATTAGGTAATAGAAAAGGCTTTTTTACATTCGTTATTTTTCCAGAGTTCTAAATCTATTAGCGCAGCGCTTCCAAAAAAGGCCCCTAGAGGGGGGGATAACCTGTGGGGGGGGATATTGAAAAACAAAACAAAAAAATTATTGAAGAAAAATTTTTAAAAAATTACTGGAAACAAAATACATTCTGACAAAAAAAAAAAGCAGATATAGTAACCCCCCTTTTAAATGATATTTTTGACAATGTATTTTATAATTAATTTAACAATACTAATAATTAAGAACAAATTAAATTTACAGGGCTCTATTTTTGTCACGTATAATATATACAAAAAATTTAAAACTGACCTTGATATTTATACGGTTTTAAAAAAACCCATCATTGCCCAAATTAAAAATTACGGGATTCGCCCTCAAGCTACCATTTTCCACGGGGGGTTCCATGGGGGGGGAAGAGAAGGGAAAAAATTGAAAATCATCTGATAATCCATGATTATTTGTAAATCCTTCACAAAAAAGTCAAGAGTCTATTATTGCATTTAAATGACTTCGGGAAAAATTTTTTTGATAACGTAAAAAACGATCGTATTTGGAAAAAAATATATAGTCCGGGGGCCAACGTACCAGTTGAGTAAGTTTTTGGGGCGTTTAAAAAACTGGTTGAACGAAACGTATATAACGCCAGTGGCACTTAAGAGGTTAAAGCGGGTTTTAATTTTTGGGGCAAAAATGGTTTATTGAATTCAAAAAATTGTTTTTTGTATAAAGGGGAGGGGATGAAAATTTTGATTGAATATTGGGTCGCTAATAACGAAAGTTTGAGAAGTATGTAAGGGGTGTGATGTAGCTTTCTTACAGTAACTGTATTCCTTTAAAATACCCTTTTTAAACTTTACACCCCCCTTAGTTCTATTTTTCATTTGTATAGAAAAGGTCAAAAAAAATTTTAGTTCTGGTATGCCAAACCTCTACAAAAAAATTAGCCCCACAGTATGGTTTTTGAAACGATTCAATTCCCGCAGCAAAAAGATAAACAAAAAAGGATTTCAGTTTTATTACATACTATGTTATACCCGTTCTTCTCACGGGAGAATTGAAAATTAAACAATGCAGATTAAAGGATAAAGAATTTTTTGAATGAGTTAATTTTACTTGAATTGCAAATTAAACAAAAACAAACTTTTTGATATTTCGGCTGAACAAAAAAAAAAACCCTTGTTTGTTAAATTTTAAGTCTGTAGATCTAATAGCTGATAAAAAAGGATTTTTTTAAATCTATAACTCCCCGTAACTACCTTTGGGTGATTTTGAAAACACCTCCTAAGCTGATTCTGCTCAGCAAAAGTAACACATTAAGACAAATTTTATGTAATGAACACTTAAAATAGTATAAACAATTATATCTGGGGGTGTAATGCGTTAACATTACTTTTGTTGTATTTATTTTATGTTCAAATTGAATCAGCCTCACACTCTGCCTGTTCAAGCTTTGGGGTTCCTAGCGTAGACAAAACAAAATGCAAAAATTTTGTTTCACACATAAAAGATAGATATATGCTGTCGCGGGATTTTTGCAGATGGTACAATTTTTTCCTACTTACTTGACAATTATTGTTATATTTTGGACACTTCCACGCAATTTTCTTTATAAATTATAGCCTATGTGTTATTCTGATGTATAAGCTATATTGTAAAGTTTCATTAAAATCCATTCAATTGTTTTTTGCTTGAAAGAGTACCAAACATCCACAAAAACTTTCACCCTTTAAAATATTAGTAAGGATTAATTTTTTTTATCTTTTAAAGATATTTTACCATAAAAATAATTAGTAAAAATTAAACTATTTCTAATCAAAATGAAAATTAAAATTTAGATTTATTATGTATGTTTAAACATACATAGTAAAATAAGAAATAAACAACAAAAATTAAAATATACCCATCATTATAAGTAAATAAAAAGCTAAATAAAATTTTTAATGTTAACCTAGTACTTCACCACTCTACTTTCATATCACAAAATAGTGTTTATATTTTTTGACATTCAATTTCTCATGAGTCTGAGCATTCAGTTCCTTCAATAATTTCGTTGCAAATTAGAAACATTTTTCATGTGAGGAAACATTTTTTTTAAATTCGATATTCAGAATCAAAAGTAGAGAGTAGAGTCCATGCAATTTTCTCACTTCGAACAATTAAATATATCTCCAGTAATGACTTTCAATAACTTACAAAACAGCTGTAAATTTATCTTCCAAATTATTTTTCAGATTTTTTCATTATTCCTTAAATGTCCATAAATCTAATGATATTACAGAGGTCCATTGCAAATTTATCAACTTCTATCCACTCAAAAGTTGACAAATTTGTAGAGTACTGCAGAGTACCACACGTGGCACGCGCGTGATAAGCTGCCGACCCTTTGTATAGAACATAGAATTGAAAATGTATGGTCTTCCTATAAATGTACCTCATTTATTCGAATCTAAGCACCACATTCTTGACAATTGTAATTCTTCTAAAATTCGGGTGTAGCTTAGAATCGTAGCCAAAAAATTCCTTGGATGGGGAAAATAGTGCATCATATTCTGGTAGTTAGAGTCATTATAGGTTTTAGTCAAGAGTTTTTCATTAATTTTTAAACCTTTAACTATAACTGTATTCATATCAAAGTAATTCTTTTAATTATTTTTCAACAGTAGTTATATTTTAAGATTTATACATCATTTTTTTTAAAAAAAACAATTGAAACTGTTTATATTGCCATCTAAAATGTCATGAAAGGAGATAAAGTTTCGGAAGAACTAAGCGCTCAACCAAACTACAAAAGTTTTAATATTGGTAAAATAAATCAGTTATTCACTTCTAATTATATCTCATTTTGATTATTAATTTCGTAAATATCCGATATCGATAAACCATTTTAAATTACATTTTATTTGTTCACAAAAACGTGTTACGAATTAGGGGTGCAGCTTAGAATAAATACGGCAGCGGGCATATATATATATATAGATATAGATATATATATTTATATATATATATATTTATATCTATCTATCTATATATATATATATATATATAGAATATATTTAAACTAAGATAATTCTTATGCTATGCAATTATTTTAGTTTTGAAGGTTACGTTTATTATTAAGTACTTAAACTAAATTCACGTTTAGCTAATAAAAATATATTACGGAACAGTTTTTATAAAAATAAATGTTTTGATTCATGTTTTGGAAAATCCTGATTCATTTGTAGATGCAATTTTTGAATATGTATTTGAAATATAGTTTTGTAGCTACATGTGTCATGTATCGGAAAATATGGAGTATGTTTCAAACATACAGACACAGTATAAATAATTTCAATATCATTGAAAAGTATTATCTTATAATTTTGTAGATTACTACATCTAGCACGCATGTCATAGATTGTTGATGCTGCGATAACCGAACTCGTGCAAACTAAAATTCATATTAGCACTACAGACTCTACTATTACTTTGAAAATTTTTACGTACTTTTGCTTAAATAATATCAAGCGAAAGAATACCTTCACATCATGAATTCCTATTTAGTACATATTTTGCTAAAACTCTGAAGCAGCTGCAGCGATTTCTGTGAGAAATGCACATGATTTAAATAAGTAGGCTTGAGTACTAAACAGTGCTAAGGAATATTTAAATGTTACATATTGAAACAAAACTAATTAAAATTAGTCAACCCATTAAGGTATCAGACAACATTTAAAACCATAATTTTGCAAAAGCGAACAAACAAATTTTATTTTAATATTTAGAGTCACTTAGATTAGAATACACATATAAATTTGTTTTAAGAAAATTATTTCAATAAAAAATTATTTAAATTAAACATGTTGAAAAAAAATGAATATAGAAGTACCTATTTTCAAAACATTCTACTTTTACGAAAAATACTTCCATAGTAATAATATTTTGTGCCCATATATAGCTAAGACTTCTCAAGAGATCCGGTACTAGAGTTATTGAAAATTCGAGTTATTTCCAGAGTTACAATGAATTGAAATAATGACCGATGTTATTTTTTTTTGTTAAAATTTATCTATTCTGATGTATTAAATTATGAATAAATCAACTTATAAATAATATACTTCAAAAATCCTAATTAAAGCTCTGTATAAAAATCTTAGCTACGCATAAGCAAAATATTATTACTATAGAAGCAGTTTTCATAAAAGGAGAAAGGTAATTCTATGTACATATAGAAGGTTCTCAATCAATTGAAATAATGACCGATGTTTTTTTTTGTTAACATTTATCTATTCTGATGTATTAAATTATGAATAAATCAACTTGTAAATAATATATTTCAAAAATCCTAATTAAGGCTCTGTATAAAAATCTTAGCTATGTATAAGCAAAATATTATTACTATAGAAGCAGTTTTCATAAAAGGAGAAAGGTAATTCTTTGTACATATAGAAGGTTCTATATAGGTTCTAATAAGTTGTTCTATGTTCATTTCCACCCAAAAAATAGCATCTAAATATCTTTGTCATGTTATAATATTCTTAAAACAATCTTATATATTCTAACCTATGTGACTCTAAATATGAATAAAATATTAGTTTGTACGATTTTGGAAAATCACGATTCAGAACGTAGTCAGATTTAAAAGTCAGCAATTGCCCAGCAATAGAAAATTTTCAATTTACAGTAGCTTTTCTTAATATATTTAACTTCAATATTGTAATTAACCCTTACTCATATTAATTTCTCTTTACTTTTTACACTATTTACTCTAGGTATTTTTAAATAACACTTACATAATGCACACGATCCAATTGTTATCAAATTTTATTTTCTGAGTTAATTTCGGATCATTTCCATAGTTCAGAGGTTTTTCGCAGGTTCACTTAAATTTTCATTTTACTTTGGAGTTATGTTAAACTACTCTCACATCATTTTCAAAATAAATCCAAACAGCAGAAAATGAACTTTAATATAAACACACTAAAATGTACAATGCTAATTAATAAATATTCAAATTATAAGTCTTCTAAGACAGTTTAGCAAAATATGTACTTGTTGAAAACTTAACAAAACAAAAACAGACTATTTAAGAACTACGTTAGCTCTTCAGAACATCGCGAATGGCTCAAAATTTTCTTAAACTTAAATTTTAGTATTTTAATAATTCAGTGATTTTTAGTGGGGTAGTTTAAAATTTTTGAAATACTTGAAAAAGGAAAGTGAAAATCTTACATTTCCTTTATAATACTGTTGCTTAAACGTGAAAATTAGAAGCTATTTTAATTCCATGACATTTAAAACATTTTTATTTTTTTCCTTTTAACTAATATTTCACCAAGTGATTACATACGAAATAGCTATTTCTTCTTTAAAATTTAGACACCATATACTTCTGTAGTTGAATCTCTTAAAAATACAATTTATTATAAATAATATTCAAGAATTTGAAAGAGAAATTTTATATTAAATATTTCTCAATTTTTAAAAAAGTCTGATCCCAGATCACATAAAAAAGTTAGACACATGATCCCACAAAAAACACTCGAAGTGCGTCAGTTTCAAAGTAGTACAAAGTTCAACAGATTCAA
>BMAV01013483.1:844167-863237 GCA_019973955.1 Trichonephila inaurata madagascariensis | reverse complement strand
TCACCCATGATAAAAACTAAAGATCATAATATTTGTCACTGTATTAATCGTTATAGTATTATATAAATTTATACTTACAATAATGTCAACAAATGTTTCAAATGATAAAATTGCGTCCGTACAGCACCGCACCAAACAAGAAACACAACTACATTGTTTCGGATATGTTATGTACATATTTTGAAACCTGGAATTTCGGGGAATCCCCGTAGCGCTTCGAGCAATTTCGGGGAATCCCCGGGTTGAAATAAAAGAGAGCTAAACCGAAACAGCGTTAAGCGGGGTCTTACTGTACTTCCATATTTTACAGTCAGCCAGTACTAATTTCGTCAAATGAAAATACATCACTAATTCAAAATGAGGCGACAAATGCCGCCGTACTCATTATTACTGTGTTCGAATGTGCAAAAGAACAGTTTCCACTATTGGCTGCAAAAGGCGGCATTTTGTGACGGGTTTTGATTTGACAGAATTGGTCGACGGTGTGATACCAAAGTACCAAATAAAATTTTTATAACTGTGAAAATCAGTATTTAAAGATAAGAAACAAGGAGAAAATGCAAAATAAAATGCATTAATTTTTTAAGATTGTATTAATTTTATGAACTATTTAGAAAATTAATTTTGGTAAATAAAGTTAGATATTAAAATTTAAACCCCGGTACTTACATATTATTGCAACCTATTGGTGACATTTTATAAAACGAAGCACATGATTGCCAATTCAACGCATACGACACAAGAAAGATTGGGGTTCCCAACTTGGCGAGTTATCTTGAACATTGGTGATTGTTGAAACAATATGTAAGTACCTAGATCAGCGTTTCTGAAACTGTGAGGCGCGCCTCCCTAGGGGGGAGGGTGCTAATCCTATCAGCGGAGTGCGAGCAAATCAAAAAGTATAAAATAAAAGATTATTTAAAAAGAATATTAGTTTACAGAAAGGAAGCAAAACAAACATACATTCGGACATAATAAAATATAAAATACACATTCACAGTGATATAATATACTTATAAATGTATCAGTACTGCACAACGTATTTGATCATTAATTCATCAATACAAAATTAAGAACAAGTCTAATGATTACTACTATTGATCCCATGGGCTTGTCATATACAGAATTTCATACTTACCTTGATAATTTGTACGGTTAATAATTATAAAGTTGTATTTAGCTTTAACACATCAAAGTATATTATTATTGAATTCAATACATAGTTATTGTACGGAGGAGGGCACGTTGGAAATTAGGTCGCATATATCGAAAGTTTGAGAAGCCCTGAACTAAACGTCTTATATTTCGATACTCTTAAGTTGGTTGGGAGTTGGCGATAGATCGTCAAATGTTACTACCAGTCGCGGATGAAATCTTTCTAATCTTAACTGTTTCCTATCGTTCTGCATGTGATTTGCATTTGTAAATCTCTAAAATTAGAAACAACCATCAGTAAGTTACTTTCCCCTCTTACGTATTCTGTGAATCGCCACCAAATGTATTCACTTACTGAGAATCGAACCAAATTTTGCGGCTATATTTAGTATGAATAAATTATTCTATAATTACAACTTGTATGAATAAATTCTCTCAATTAATAATTTTAAAAAACTATTTCGCAATGCTTGCAAGCAGGTTGAGTTTTAAGTATTAATTGTGAGATAAGCTATTAATATAATGTTATATCGAAGGAAAATGACATCTTTACGTGGAAAGACTTTTATTCGAAACTGTGTTTCATATATAATGTAAGGAAGATGAATTTGTCTATGTCAGTTTATCCTTGGAATGTTTAGAAGTATGAGAAAATTACAAATGCAAACTGTCAAAAAGTTTATGGCAAAACACATGGTACTTCTTCTGGATACAAATGGTCCAAGCATGACAAATGTTTTAAAGACATGCATTCAGATTAAATACATCTAGAAATAAATATATATACATGCCCTTTTTAATTTGAATAAATATTTCCGAAAATGTTCCACAAAAACTATGTCAATCACAGTAAAATATTTCAAATATAAAAGCTAAAAATCGTAATTCAGAGCATATATTGATTTCGTTTACAAATTATGTAATGCACCTGTATAAAATTTTTAACGATCCTTAAATATAATTTATTGTATAAAATGCTTTCAAATATATGATATCACGTGAGTTAATAATTTTGTGGAATAGACATGAGCTATATGAGAACTTCTAATAAAAAATCAGGCTTAAATTTTAAATATGTTAATTTAATTGCTAAATTGTTAACCCCTTTTGGTTGGATCCCATTTTAGCCCACATCTGCAAACGAAATATTATCCTCATCTCGAATAGAATAATACAGAAAATGAGCTGTGTGTTTTCGCATCTAGGCAAAATTTGTATTTATTTTTGGCAGAAGTGTAAATAGGATTTTACTATTCCTTCTTCAGAATGGTCTATAAATGTTTGAAAATTTAGATTTATAGCAACAATTTTGGTGTTACGAACATATAAAAAATATAAATAAACAATACAATGCTTTGGACGATTCTTAAGAGCATTTTTGTTGCTTATCTTACATTGGTATTTGAAAAAGATCGAGTAATTATACACAAATGTACTATCTCGAGCTTTTTTATTTTCATAAATACGGAACGAATTTCGATAGTGAATTTTTTTATGCGATTTACTTATTGGATTGTTTTGACATAAGGTTTATTAAGGTGTTATGTTTCCAGCAGCAATGTTTTAGTAAAGTAGTCTGGACTGATATTAACCCGCGATCACTCGCGCGGGGTGTACTGTACACCCCAGCAACAAGGAAATCTTCCCAGGATTCTAAAAAGAATGCGCAGAACCACGATTTTTTCTGTAGCTGCACAGTTTAAGTCATTGAACCTTCAGGCCTGATGCAAATCTTTTTTCTCGAACGATTGGAATGTAATGACCTTCAAAAGTTTATCTGGGGGGCTGAAAACTCCCACGAGAAGTTCAGCATATGTATACAGTCTGCTCGGAATGTTTGGAAAATGATTAAAATATTATTTTCCACTTTCTACAATCATTATATCGTTAATTATAAAGTATATTTATTACTGGTATATACGTTTTATATATACTGGTTTATGAAAAAATATAAAATTACGCGCTTCAAAATTAAAATTTTGTATGTTTAGTTTAAATTAATGTTAGTCTCATTTGTATGCAATAAATTTAATAATTTTATTTGTATAATGCAAAAAATCATCTTGTACTTTATAAATATGTAGCATAATGAATTAATTTTATTTTCATAATTAAATACACGTGTTAAAAGTTTGGGGTGTTCTCTACACCTCGCGAGTAACGACGGTAGTAAAAACAGGCGCGAGTGACCGCGGGTTAATTGTTAATTCTTAGCGAATATAATTAAACACATCACTAACGGTTAATTCCTGTTAAATATTTCAAGAATCTGCAAAAGGATACAAACGTGAAAAGATATCTAAAATAAAATAAAGGTAACCGCATGAAAATCATTTTATAATGTACACAAATCAGAAAGCATAAGAACACAGAACAAACATTTCAGGATTTTCTTTTAAATTGTAGAATAACTTTTCTGCCTCTGTAGATCGACAGCCCTGAATATATCCTGGAATTCTCAAGCAGCTTCCTCTAAGCTAATATTTTGTTAGCAAAAGTCCTTGAATTCTTGATCCTTAAGCTATCTCTTTCAATGTAGTCAACTCATCTGAATTTTTGAGTAGCTATAGGGCAAGTACTCTTAGGCTTAGCCAGGAAAACTCCTGATGTAGTGCTGTCCTCCTTTATGTGAATCCCATGACCAATTCATGATCAACGATACAGCAATAAAAAACATGAGAGAATACAGAAAATTTTCAAGTTTTATTTACATACTTTACGGGTGTTTTATGTATGAAACCTTTGTCACAAGGTAAGGGCAATGCAAAATTTCAGTTCCTGCAATTCAACACAACATGGTACTATCAATGTTAGTGACAACACGTGTTATTCTTTCTCTGATATACGTGTAATCCAAACACTTGATCTAATGCATAAGATCCAAGATATCGTAATCCCTTTTTCCATTGGATGAAGAGGAACTGCATGAAAGGATAACACGTGCTGTCAATAATGTAGTTAGTACCATGTTGACTATAGTGAGGCAAGAACTGGACTAGCATATCAATGTATGCAATGTCGCGTTCTAAATGCCACCATGTAGAACATGTTCTTTAATACCGTATTCGTCTTAGAGTTCTTACTGCAGCTCTCTGAAACCTTGGAGGAATTATAAATAATCATGTATTTAAATTTGACTAATGTTAACATAAACATTTTAAACACAGACTTTAATAAACATTTACACATAAATACACACGCATAATACACATAAACACACACACACATAAATTCCCTATATAAAACTCAACTTTAATTTTCCATTACACCTTCAAGTAATAGATTAAACACCCAATTATTTCTCTAAGCAGATGGTCCAAACAGAACACTTTTCATCCTAGATCATTATTTTTATAGCCCATATGTCAGTCTTAACTTTCAAGTATAACTCATAAACTAAGAGGTGCTGAACACATCTGGATATAAGTGGTAAAGCTACTTAGAATTCACTTTTGGCGTCGTTTTCTCTCAGCGACAGACATGTAGATTGCTCGCTGAATAAAACCGTTTTTAAAAAAAAGCTTGGTGTTGACTTGAAACATCACATATATATGCATACATATATATATTTGCATACATAACTTTATGTATAATATGTACATACTTGTATATATCTTTGACTCGTCATGGAATTTTTAAACTGGAGTAGAAACATTTTAATTTTCTTTTTTGTATGAAATTGTCAACTATTTCATCTTGATATAGCCAATATTAGAAATTTTTTAATTATTTTTAATATGTTAATAATTTGTTAATAAAAATTACTAGAGTAGATAAAGTCCAAGCAAAGAACATTTAAATGTAGAAGCAGAAAAAAGAAGGTAAGAAAATTCTCAATCCGTTTCAAAGAATGCCATTAATTGAGAAATGTAATTCACTTTTAATTTTTACAAGTCTTAGAAGACTTTCTAATACATACATGTGACTCAGTAGATTAATAAAACGCACAATAAAACTTTTGAGAAAAATCAAACTTAAAAACAGAAGAGAATCCCTCCAGTTTTGGAAACATAACTGTATTTTGTGAATAGTTTGTTCTTTAAAATAACACAAATTTGCACATTTTTAGTGTTAAGAAGAACATGTTACACGAAACGAAAATTACCGTTAAAAGAACTACCTAGATTTAAGACATAAAATTTTACAAATAACACCTCAAGAAATATAGGGAGGTAGAAATGAAACTTGAAATGCACTTTGATCTTTTACACTTTATCGACCAGTCGCTTTCACGATGAGTTGTCGCCAGATTATTTCACACGAGACACCAATTGGCGATGCTGGTAGACGACGTAAATTTTAGTTAGCATGGTAATTGGCTTGTAGAGTCGTTAAAATACTCATATATTTAACTCAAGTCCCTTCTCAGCGTTCACTTCTTCACTCTAACTAAGCTAACTAGTCTTGCGAAACAAGTACGGAGATCTGGCAACTCGTACACAGTGCTGTTCTCTCAGAAGTAGTACAATTAGTTGTAGCTTATTTTCAGTTTCGTTACAGTGACATAACTTAATGTTTCAAGAAAAAGGAAGTTCTTATTTTTTATTTCATAGTTTTGGATAAGTGTGTCTCCAAAGCTGAAATTATATGTTTTAAATAAAAGGAACGAATCCATTGAAATTCATGTGACAATTCTTAACATTTGTATCATGTAATGTGATATAAAAGATATAAATATTCGAAGACAGTAATAACAGTACATGAGCTACTTTTTCTTAAAATACACTCAAGAAAAAGGCAAATTAAATAAGAAAATTTCAGTAAAACTGAATGTTATATGCTAGAATCAACAGAGAAAGTTTTGGTCTGTTTGGAAAAATTTTTATTTTTGTTTATTAAGTTATTTTAAAAATTAATCCAGGCTCTTTACGACTAAAAAAATTCAAAAGCTTTTGCTGTAAAATCCTTTTTTAGCCTACATTTTTGGCAAAGAAAAAAAGTAAATTGTGCCAAATTTCGCCAGCAACTCATTTTTCTGTATTGGAGATATCTAATATGATGATAATAATTCGCCAAGTTGGAGATATGTAAAAACGGGGACTAAATAAGATCCTAATAGCTTGTACTTACATTTGTGCTGCACGTTGCTAATATGCATCAATTCATTTGATTCTTTCTAGATACAAATTAATACATGTAAAAATCCCACTGTTATATACATTCTAAATTCAGGACGATCATATGTTAAATACAATCACGCACTTTATATTCAATTCAGAACTGACATTAGACTTGTGGTTCTATCTGTAAAATTTAAAAAGGTTTCAGATTAGATCATTGGTTAAAAAATTACAAAAATTAAGATTTTTCAGATTAAAAAACAACAACTTTTATTATATGCGTATTTTTAAATCAAGTACATTTTACTTACCTACATGCGTTATTATTGTTTACAAATATATATATTTTTAAAAAGAATCTGTAAAAAGCAAAAGTTAGCCTAAGCAAACTGCTTAAACCGGAAACTCGTGTTTGTAGTAGTCCTGTGACAATGCCGTCACATGAAGTCAGCCCATTGGATAATGTTTTATTATGTACTTTGCACGAGTGAATGGTAATAGTTATTCCTGAGGAACCTATATGAAACTAAGGAACAATTCAATCTCCTTATGGAAGAAATGAATATTTTTTAAGAAACTTTGTATTTATAATCAGTTAAAATGAATACATCTCAAAATTTTTCACTGTTTTAATAGTACAGGCTCAAAAAATGGGATACAACAATTAAAAGGCAAAAATATAATTCCTGAAACAATATTCATTTAAAAATCATGTCATTTACAACCCATTCATTGCACGTATAAAATTTTGGTTATTTAAATACAGGGTTATTCAAAAATCTCTCCAAGGTTTCTAAGCGCTATAGTAAAAGAACTAAGACGAATGCAGCAAAAAGGAACGTTTGAAAAAATACAGATCCTATTCAAGTTTTATTTGCGTAACTTTTACAGGTGTTCTATTTATGAACCCAAGGTTAAACGGCATACATCAAGCCAATAGTCCATTTCCTCCCACACTCTACTGAGTATGGTGCTGTCAACGTTATTGACAGCACCGGTGATATTTCCCATGTTGCTCGAAAATTTGGTCTTTTAAATAAGACCAAATTTTTGTAACCCCTTTCCCAAGTGATGTAGCAGAACTACATGGAAATATAACTCGTACTGTCAAGAACGTTGGTGGCCGCGGTAGCCGAGTGGTATAGGTATAGGACCGTGGCTTACCTTGTCCCGAGTTCGAGCCCAGTACCACTGAAGACCCGCCGTGTAGGGCAGCGATGCACGTTAAATATGTCGAGAGCTGAAACGTCCTCCCGTTGGTGTGGTTTGGTAGTTAGGAGAGGGGGGTGCCAGCTCAGGTGTCGTCCACGTCACTTGACCATGGTTCAAAATTACGTGGTCCGTCGCCAAAAGCCCTCGTGTAGCTGAACAATGCGACGTTAATATTCTATCAATCAATCAATCAGTCAATAACGTTGATAGTACCATGTTGAGTAGAGCGAGGCAGGAACTGTTTTGATGTATGCCGTGTATCCAAGGTTTTACACATAGAAGACCAATAAAATATGTAAATAACTCTTGCATTGCATGTGTACTCTTTCAAATGTTCTTTTTTACTGTATTCGTCCAATTTTTTTGCTGTAACTCTTCGAAGGGAATTATGAACAATTCTGTATAATTCATCATCATCATATCCGGCAAGGCAGCCCCTTGTGGGCCAGTTCCTTTGAAGTTTCCTCCACAATGACCTCTCATTCACCTTCGTTCTCCAAGTATTTCTCGTTTATAATCCCGAAGTCCGATTCTACTGAGTCTGTTCATGTCAGCCTTGGTATTCCACGCTTCCGAATCCCAGTGACTTTGAACTGCAGTAGCTTTTTGACAAAATTATCATCTGGCATTCAAACTATACTGGTTATACGGGCCATCCAATTCATTCTATTTATTTTTATGTATTTAACGATGTCAGGTTGCTTATAAATTCTATATAATTCAAAATTGTATCTTCTTCTCCAGCTACTGTTTTCGCTTACGTAGTATCCAAATATACTTCGAAGAATTTTTCTTTCAAATTATGCTAGTCGATTTTCTTCCAATTTTGTTATTGTCCAAGTCTCAGATGCATATGTCAGAATTTGTCCAGTAAGAGTTTTGTAAATAAAAATTTTGTGTTTCTTGTACAACTCGTTGAAATAAAATATAAATGTAATCTATTACATTACTGAAGATTGTTGCATTCATTATACAAATATTTATAAAAAAAAATCCCAAAACAAACAAAAAAAACTGTTTATAACAATGCAAAAATATTTATCTCTTTTCATACAAATGCGTTACTTGATATCTCTCAAAATACAAAGAAGCAGAACTTATATATTGTGTAATAAAAGTAGTTTTCTTTGTGTGTGTGTGAAAACCGAACTCACAGTGTGATAAAATGGTTCACAAATTCTTCTGACCATCCTATTTTTCCATAAGGTTCTGAGCAAAATAGACCTAGAAGGTTTCTTTATTGAATTCTTCCCGTCTTTCTGTGAATAATATTTCCTACTCAGCACCGTTGCCAAAAAGGAATGCGCATTTTCTTCCCTATCGCGTCACCTAGTTCTTGCTACTGAATAAAATACACAGAATCTTCCAGCTACTTTTTTTGTATCATTCAATTCTAAATAATAAAAGAAGCAGAAGCATATTTTTATCTCCTTTAAGAAAGTGACCAACACATCGCACTTCCAAAAATGATGACTGGTCTCTTTCGCGGAATTCTATGAATAAATATTGATGGGGGAGTGGGTAGAACGTTATGGATGACCAGAGATATTTGATGTTCAACAGCTTTTATTTTCAACTAGGAAAACTAAAGAAGTGTGTTTTTTTAAATGTGTACTTTCTCAACTATATGAGAGAAATATTTTTTATGATTAAATTAAGTAAAAATATTTCTGAACTTATTTTTTTGGAAAAGTTTTAACATTTAAAAATATATGGTTAATTTTAATTGATTTAGTTTCTGCATATAAAAACTGTAGCTATAATAATTATTAAGTTTTTTCATAATATAAGAAGGAACAAGTAATGTTAAAAAAAGTTTAAGTCAATTCCTATTTAGGTAAATAACGAAAATTTTTATTTCAGTTAATTTTATCAAATAACTACAATTACCATAAATATATATACACATGACAGAATTACAGTATTAAGTGGCAGTTAATTTTATTAATTATCATTAAAGTATCGTATTGTCATCCAAAACAATCGTGTATATAAAATTTCAGTTCAACTGAATGCTTTAAAACACGAGAAAAAAAATCTTTTAAAGTTTTAACCCAAGTCGCTAAAAATGAAGCCAACGTGACTGTATATGTAATTATTTAAATAATTAGATCCAGTCAATTAATTTTAATTAATTATAATTAAATTATCGTATTGTCACCCCCAAACAATGGTTTATAGAAAATTTCAGCTCAAATGAGCGCTTTAAAATGTGAGGAAAAACCTTTCAAAGTTTTGCCACAAGTCGCCAAAATGGTTGCGTAGTTGCCAAAAATGATGCCAACATGATTGTATCTGTAATTCCTATAATAATTAGTTTTAATCAATTAATTTTTAATAAAATACGCGGTATTGTATTCTTATGTATTTTATTTACGATTGAAACTTTTAACAAGATACAGGGAGATAGTGAACTATTAGAAGAAATTGAAGAAGAATATATGTATCGTTTTGTTATAGATTCCTCTCATATTATTTAAAAAAAAGATGCTTATTTTAACCGTCATTAATTTCTAGAAAAATGCTATAAAACTGTATGGACCACGATATGCAACGTATTTAAAAAAAAGAAAATGTAACAAAAGAAAAATTGTTTGTAAAATATGTTTATATCATATTCAAATAAAATGCCCCTGAATAATATGATTATACAGTATTTCAGGGATATATGATTAAAGTTTTTTAAAAACCCTACTGAGTATTATGAAAGAAATCATTTAACTTTCTGTCAAATAGGTAAATATTACATATGTTTGAGTAGTTGAATTGATACATCTTCAAATTCCTGTTTATTTAATAAATAATATATTTCGCGCGAAACATTTAGGCAAATTTATAGCGTATAGCAGTAGCATTCGTAAATTAGGGGGGGGGACAAATTTATCAAATTAATTCTTTAATAACGTAATTAAGTTTGTAATTTTTCCTACGTTAAAACTATTAAATTTGATGAAATAATTTGATTTAACACAAATTGATTAACACAAATGCACAGAAATCAGATAAAAAGTAGTAAATATGCGCATGAGAATAGAAAAATGATTATAATTGCATATAATAGTACACAATGTTAAAAATATTAAATATTTGAAAAAATGGAAATTAAAACATTGAACTCATATAAAATAGCAAATTTCTCACTAAAATAAATTTAAAGGAATCGTTGATAGTTTTATTATGAATTAAAAAAAAAATTCTGAAGTATATTACTTTTTTCTTTATGTTTTCACCAACGAAGTCAATGATTTATTTATGCTAGTGCCTCTACCATTAAAAAAATAAATAAATAAATAAAATATATATACAAATCATTTTAATTCTTTACTTTTCTTTACAAAATTTGAATAATATTATTTAAATGAGGATTAACGATCCAAATACAAAATTCTTAACAGAGGGAAGAATAGAAACTGTGATTCGTTGCTGAATTTAGATTGAGAGTTTATTTTTTTATAGTTAGGAATTATAACTGGAAATTGAAGCCCAGTGGCTGAGTGGTTAGTGCATTACGCTTCCACACCACAGATCCGAGGTTCAAACTCCATGCTGGGCAAGGTTGACTCAGCCTTTCATCCCTTCAGCGGGTCGATAAATGAGTACCAAGCTTGTTTGGGAATTTAACACTGGATATTTTGCTTCAGACTGACCACCTGACCAGAACATTTGTTCATGCATCTCAGGGCCCAAGGTCAAGTATACTGAGTTCTGCACAGTAGGCCTTGTCCTTCATGGGATGTCGCGCCACTGAGTTAAGTATTAACCAGAAATTATATAAATCTTATCAATGTAAACATTAATTTTCTGGGTTTAATAGTGTACTTATATAATTCCTGTAAGCTATTTTATACGTTTTAAAAACATCTAGGGTATTTTAGACACTTAAGATTTCTCAGAGGACTATAATACTATTAATCATGCTGAAATCCCACAAAAAATTGGAATAATGGACTAAGTAAAAGACTTTTATTTAGCTTTATAGTCCCTCCTGTTAAAATAAAATTTAAAGAGGTTAATATTACCTTTAAAAAAGTGATAGTTATTTCTGTGATTAAATCACTCGTGTGTGTTTGCATTTTATAAAATCCACGCGTAAACATCTTTTCTCTGCTTCCAAACCTTGATTAAAAGCATAACGAATTATATTACTGATCCCTCATGCCAATACAAGAGGTAGTGAAAGTAGTGTAGAATTATTATATGTTCCTATTTCTGTTTCTCTAGAAGTATTTTCAAAGAAATAGTAGTGAAGATTCACTCTCTATTCGTCAAGAAAACATGGCAGGCTAAGCCTCTTTGTTGCTGGACTTGAAACACTTGTGTCTGAGATTGGAAACCATTGGATATTGTCTGAAATTAGTGTAATGTTTAGTGGACTGGATGATGAAAAATAATTATTGAATTCAGTTATCGATAGAACAAAGATGTGACAAATGATTTATGTCTCCAGTAAATTCCACGTTACAGTAAACACTGAGTTCTAGTTCTATTTAATATGCACTACTTCCCTTTATTCTTCCCATGGATCTTTTACATAAATAGTATACAGTTCAATTTGAAAATCCTGAATTCATGGCTGTGATCACTCGGACACCATGACCACATTAAAAAAAATACAAACATTTTAGTGAATGGGATTTAGAGTATACTAGTAATATACGTAATATTTCTGACATCTTAAAACTTTTAAAAGCAAAATTAAATAAGTGTTGCAATATTTTTAATAAAATATAATCATTATAATACCGGGTGCTTCTAAAAGAATATCGGAATTTTAACACTTTATAGTATTTGTCCCGTATAAGTTACAAGTATAATTCATACATTGAATGAAAGAGTAACTGAAACAGTTTTACCTACAAGTTTACAAATGTTCAATGTGAGCCCCATTCGTTACACGGCCCAAATCAAGTCGATAGGTGAGTTCATCTCAAACTTTTTTCAGGGTGTCATAGGTAATTCTTATAACAGCTGCTTCAATCCTGTGTCTTAAGACTGGAAAGTCAGCTGGTATCGTAGTAACGTTCATACAATCCTTTATGAACCCCCACACATAAAGTCACATGGCGTCAGATAGGGTGAACGTGGAGGACATGCGATACAAGCTTTATCGAGAGGCTCTTTGTGGCCAATCCATTGGTTGGGTACAGTGATATTTAACAAATCGCGTACTGAGAGATGCCAATGAAGCGGTGCACCATCTTGCTGCCAAATGAAGTTATTTGGTTCATCTTTTTTCCAATTGAAAAAATAACCATAGTTGTAGAGCATCAAGATAACAGAACCAGTTACAGATGGTTATCAGTTACAGTCTTGGTCGTTCCGTACTTTTCTCTTTACAAAGACAGCCAGTTTCAAACTGATGATACCACCTAAGAATGTTATTATTATTTGGTGGATGACAACCGAACTTAATACGGAATGCTCGTTGCACAATAATAGCAGATTCTGGTTTTGCAAACCGGAGAACACAAACGCTTTCTGTTTACTAGTCGCCATTTTTCTACTAGCGCGTTGATCAGCGAGAAAGGAGAAAAAATTAGCATACGTTTTGCCCACACGCGCACACATGCCAGCAAACTAAACTGTTTCAGTTGCTCTTTCATTCGATGTATGAGTCATACTAATATGTTATATGTAATGAATACTACATAAAACGTTAAAACTCCGATATTCTTTTAGAAACATCCGGTACTTATCTGATTCATTGATTTCAAAATAAGTTAAAAATATATCGATTATAATCTTCACAACTGTTGTCAATTATTTAATCAGAAACATAGAAAATATGCAGAAAACGCTTCGTGTAAATATCGAGCATTTGTATTCAATAGCAATCTCATGAGAAACACCATATACTAAATTTAATAGTTCATAGTATTATTTAGAGTCACAAAACTGGCTTCCAAAACGGGACAGACATTCCAATTAGCTTGCCAGACGATAGAAATTCACATCGTCAGGGATTAAGACACTCCCAGCCTTTACTTTGGGATAAACGTCTCAAGAAAAGAAGTGAAAAGAGCTGAATCATGCATTGGGGGAGTGAAGGGTCCTTATGTTCCGTCCCAATAATTGCGACGTCACCCTTCACAATTAGGGCAAGAAAGGCACAGTCATGTCTTAAATATCGATCAGATAGGTCATTTCGATCTCACATTGTTTCACCCTGTTTGCGGAAGCTCTTCTGCCCCTTTGTTCCGTTTTTACTACAGCCTCTGCCTTTTCATCGAAGAACAGCAGAAAAAAAACTGAATCACAAAATCACTTGCCTTCAAAGAAAGATTCTTTTCTAATCAATGTTTGTCCTGTCTTTCAATAAGAACCGGATAGGGGTATTTAGGGAGGAATACATTTTTAGAATGGTCTCGTATTTTCTTTTCGCAAGATTGGGTTTTGTTGTCTTATTTGCTTTCTTTCAAAATAAATTGTTTGAATGAATTTGCTTTTTTAAGAATGTTCGTTTGGAATTTCAATGAAAGTGGCTGCGTCTGATGCTTTCAAATCGCATAGGAAATACATGTTTTTGCATTTAGTTGATTTACTTACAACCAATATATATATATATATATATATATGACCCTTGTACGACTTACGGAGGACTAATCTCCATTGTACAAATTATTAAAATGTTAATACTCATTGCTCAAGTTGTAAAACTGCAATTTACTTGTATCACGCTGTATTATTCAGTTCTATTTTTTCTCAAAATTCATTCTTATCGCTCCTGTTCAGTTGAATTCATGACTTAAGCTGCATCGAATAACACTTCGTTCATAAAGCCCTAATATTTTGATAACCCTGCAGCTCTTGCAGTTTTGTATTTAGTGCCGTTGATAGTAAAAAGTCTTTGAATAAGAAAACTCATTCTTCTGACGCAACGGTTCCAGTCCAGCCAATCATTGCGATGTTTTCCTGCGAGAGCTTGCAATAATGTATTATCGCAACCGTATTCACTACTACTGCATTCGTCAATGCAGCGAGTACGACATATGCTAAATCGGGGTTGCCAACTTAGAGAGTTATCTTGAACGCTGGCATTGTTGCGATAGTGCGTATAAATTTATTGCAGTACCACGAAAAACTTATATAGTGTGATTAATGACAAGTGTGTTTAATATTTTAATATAATATGATTGTGGACAACATTTAAAAAGCTCAATGTTACTCCTAAGAAACTACGAACGATTGTGGTATTTTAAATTCAAAGCCGATGAATATCATTATAAAGGTATAAACTTAATTTAAATTATTTTTCCTTCTTTCTATCTCTGATAGTTTGAAGTTAATTATCTTTTTATGATGAAACATGTCGGGAAGTTTAAGTGGACGATTTCTCTGGAATTTCCTCTTTTTCTGTTCTTAATTACTATGCATTTAGAAGATGTTCTTCAAACTTCAAAGCATTTTTGTAATTAGGTTTCTTTGATTTAAATTTCTATTCCTGTTATTTTTTTGTTATTGTTAGTACATATTTTAAAACACATTTTGCTTCTGTGTATTTCAAATAGTATGTAACAATTGCAACATTTATTTTTCAAACTACAAAATAAAAAAAAAACATACGTGCAAAATACTTTCCCATTTCAAAATTCTTTCACATTTCAGTAAAATTAGCTCTTAATTAAAAAAATATTGCGGCACTTTCGATTTTAATCAGAAAATCTTTTATCATACATGCCTAAAAAAATTATTATTCATTTCTTTAAAATTTCTACATTCGATAAATATTTTTAAAGGTGTGTAATGTTACAAAATGTTTTTTAAATGTTATTGAAAATAACATAATAAAAATTATAACATTATTTTTTGTTATGTGTTACTTATATATATATAATTTTGAAAAAACTAATTAAATGCTTTATTAATTCTATTTTACTTTAATTTATTTACCACATAGATATAAATAGATAATACTTTAAAAACTATTTGTGTTTTGCATTTACAGATCTTTAATACATTGTACACAAACTATGCTGAAGTAAGCAAAAGTCATATAAGACAAGAATAGCTTTGATTTATTTATTTCTATATAAATATGCATACATTTACTCACTGGTGTATCTAGCTCTGAGGGAGCCCTGTAACAAAATTCCTTTAGGGCCTTTATTTAGATATGGGAGTTCTGTCAGTGGACGGTAGGTACACAGTTGGGGCCCCTGTAACTTAGGGGCCCCGTATCATTGAGACGGCTAATATGGTGGTAGCTACGCCCCTGCGTTTACTAAAAGAATGTTAAAAAGTATGTAATCAGTGTTCGGTCATCAAATATTTTGAATGTAACATGAAATTTATTTAGTTTAGTTCTAATAAATCAGTGTTTGCAGTCAATGTGTACTTTTTTGTTTTTATTTTGTACGAATTAAATTATGCTTCCATTTTTAAAAATAATTAAGATAATTCCAGATTCATAATAAAACATAGAACTAAAGTGAAATTTAAGTATTCTTCAACAGAGTACATTTTTACGGTTGATTACCAAATAAAATAACTTGCTTATAAAAATTGCTTATTATATATAATTACATGTAAATGATAACTAATTCGCTAATATCATTTGGTGCCATCAACAAAAGTATCAGACTCATTCTGTTCAGATAAAAATTGTGTAAGTTTCGAAGGGTGTGTCCTTTTTTAATAATTGTACCTATCATGAGATTTTTCCACATAAAATTTCACGAATAATTTTCCTAAGTTTTTAAAAGATATATGTTTATTTCCTAGTGACGTGAAACGTTAAAGAACAGAAATTCTTCGAGGTGTGTGTGTCGTATGTAATCGAGTGGTTATAGTGTTGTTGTTGTTACTTATACCACTTGGCCCAGAACAAAGTTAGACCAAGTCCAGAAGACCATTCGCCAATAGAAAATCATACACCATCGTTGGATTCTCAAAGATAAAGTTTTTCTCAAGCCCTATACAGGACAGCAAATGCTCCGATGAATCATTCAGTGGTCATAGTGGACCTAGTACCTATCGCGTCTAGGATTGAGTCCCTGGGATCAACCCAAATGACTTTGCCTGCCACTTCGGAAAAACATTATGATCCCATTGACCGCATATAAAAATATACTTCTGTAAAATAGATTTAGACAGTGGCGCACACAGGACTTTTTTCAAGGGTTGCGGGAATGGGATCCACCATTCTCCCCATCAGTCTCCAATATGCCACGAACCATATTCTTTTAATTTTGTCGATTATCAAAAAAAAAAAAAAAAAAAAAAGCAAAAAATATCGAAGAAATAATTAGCATTAATCAACAAAATGAATTATTAATAGCAAATACTTAATTTAATTTTACGTACTGTATCCATAGGATTATAACGAATCGAGAAAAAAAATCAAGGGTGAGGGGAGTGGCCCGGACGCGTGGACCACCCCCTCTTGTGTGCACCACTGGATTTGGACCCATTATAAATATTTATTGGACTGAAAATTTAAAACGGAATGAATTACTATTATTGTTTTCATTATTTCTCATACATACAAACATAGATAATTGAATAATAATAATGTAACGATAAAATATGCCTATGTCTAGGAATAAATGTCAAGTTATAGGAATCAACTGTGATGCTGCGGAAGGGGAAAATTTTGAAATATTTAAAAACATTATATTGTTAACAGATGTATAAGTTATAATGTTCCAAATTTCCATGAAATTTGAGGTATTTTTCTGTTTGAAAATGTGCTTCGCGTTTAGTTAGAGCTCTCGTACTTTTACTGAAAAGATAGCCTTAAAACAAAATTTTAAAATATTTTGTAAAACAAAACATTTATTGAGTTTTGGAAAATAATCTGATCTGTTTCTTTGTATTGTTTTTAGTGTCAGATTGTTCGATATTGTCCACTTTGTTAATCATTTCACCATTGGAATTAGCTTCTAAATAACTACACATACTTTTCATGAGGTTCCTTATTTAGGATGACGTGGGAACAGAAGCTACATTATTCAATTCATTTTCATTGTCGTAGTCTGCATCAATGATATTCTTTAAACTTTGAACAAACTCCGAAATGTCTTTGGATGCCATAATTGGAGTTGCACATACTTTATCATAATCTACTGCAGTGAATTCTTCCGATAATACAATAGGACAGTCTAAACCGGCTGGTGTTTTCCGTATTTCGTTCATTCCCAGAAAAGAAACCTGTACGTTTTAAGTAATTTTCGTTTCGTGTTAAGAGGAAAAAAAAGGATGAAAATACATAGTTTATCGGGACCGCTGTATTACTTCTAGTTAACCGAAATTTCGTGTTAAGCATATCTCACTGTAGGTACAATATTATTTAAAATATTAATTTGCTGTTTCTCTGAAAGTCTGTCTTACTATTTATATTTGTGAAACTATGAGGGGAGAATATGTAATATATTTCATCAAAGAAAATCGTTTAAATAAACATTTAATAATAAAAGCAGTTATATATTTGTATCCATATTTATATGAAGATTCTTAAGTTAGTTAAAAAAAAAGTATTCGTTTTTCATGCAATTTTCCTATCCTCAGTGTAACATTTTAAACAAGAAATTGTTAAAGCATATTAAAAAAAAATCATTGTAAAACAAGTTCCTTATAAATTCTACTAGATCACAGCATGTTTGTTAAACATAATTATTATATATTTATTAGACCCCCCACACTTTTTTTTGTTGTTAATTCTTGATAGTTATTCATGGCACATATTGTAAATATATTTTACTGTCAAAAAGAAAGAAAACAGAATATGTCATCTTTTAGAATTAGTATATGGATTTTTTTTTCAAAATATTAAGGGAAAGTAGTTTATTCTTAAGTCTAATTTTTCCTGTATTTTGACAAACGAGGGAATATTACAATAATAAATTTTAAAACTTACCGGGAGATCATAATGCTCGTAAATATTTAACACATTTTCATTTGTGCAGAGTTTACAAGATTAAAAGCGGAATTTTTTCTTTGCTTCATAAATAATTAATGAATCAACAGGGAAAAATGCTACCATCTAGTACCATCTTTCAAAAATCTGTCACAAAGAACTTGTTTTGCTCGTGAGTTTGTAAAAAGAAAAATTTTTGTGAAAACCATTCGTAACTTTTTGTTGAAATAGAAAAGCTGTCTGAGATGAAAGCATAAAAGTCCATCTGTGTGGTGAATAACAGTATCAAACTATAAGAGGTGAATGGCATAAAAAATAAAGAAGAAGAAAAAAAAAAAACGGAAAATGTATTGAAAATTTGAAGACATTGAAAAAAATATTGCTTAAGGGGGTTCATCCATGTGACGGTCTGTTTTTTAAGCATTCTTAGGGAATTTTCCTGACGACCAGTTAAAAAGAACTTTTAAGTTTTTTATCATTTATTTATATGTATTTTAAGAGTAGTGTAAATACTTAGCCAAAAATATCCAATAGAGCGTGAGTTATAGGATTCTGAACACACCCTCCTCGAAAAAAATTGACGCTCACTTCCTCCCCGATTCCAGCTGATTGGCTTATTTTAAACAAAAAAAAATAACTTCGTTTTAATCTATAAGCTTAAATGCACGGAATGATCTATACCCAATTGAAAATATCAAAAATTAAATTTTTGGTAGACCTCTGAAGAAAAAGTTTCGTATTTATTGATCGGAAGAGCGTCGTGTAGGGAAAGAGTGTAGATCTCGGTG
>BMAV01013483.1:799929-822311 GCA_019973955.1 Trichonephila inaurata madagascariensis | reverse complement strand
AGTTTTCATTATAGTCGCTCAAAATTGTATCTGGTAATACTAAAAAAATTTGGCATTTTCGATTAAATGTATTAAGAGTATTTTTTTAATGAAATATCTCTGGCTATCACCACATATGCCAGGGGTACTCAACCTTTTATTCTTCTGGGCCGCATATATGTCAGTTACATCATGTGGGCCGCAACGTGAGTATAAATGGGGGAGGAGGGGAGAGAAATGCTTTAAGACGTAGATAACATTGGAAATTTGAAATGTGGAAAATTCATCAAAATATTATAACTCCTCTTTTGATTTTTGTTTTAATTATTATTTTTTACATGTCACTAACACTAAATTAGAAATATTTAAGAAACACTCCTTCACTATTTCTGCATCAGTAAACGCACTTTCATACGATTACCAATAACATAACAAACTTCATAGGATGTCTTTGTTACCTCTGTGATATTACCAATCATAAAACAATGTGTTGCTGCTGCAAAGATTATTCAAGAAAGCCTCTTTATCACCTCTCTCACCAAGAGATTTTCGAGGAAAAGTTTCGTTGAATGATTCCTGTTTATTGGTATTTTTTTAAATACAGCACTTTCGTGACAAATCAAACAATTGCGGATCCATGTTTGTTTTTCTCTACAAAAGAGTCAACCTCCCAATTGTCTTGAAATGATTTATTTTCTTCAAATATTTTTCGCTTGCAAAATATGAAAGATAGTTAAAAATTAGTTCCACCCATAAAATGGTCGCTACTCCACTGTTGTTTTTTATCATTAACAGTAACCATTCTAAATTGAAAAAAGTATACGCACCGACAGCAAAAAACAAAATTGATATATTTCTTGACAAAAAATTTCGAACCAAATTTTTGATACAATGTTCTAAAATAAGTAAACTTCTCAGAGAAATGGGCTATGACTGGGCCACTTAAAAAGGTTCGGTGGGCTGCATGCCGCCTGCGGTCCGCAAGTTGAGTATCGGTGCCATATGCGAATGAGGAGATCTTTATGGTTGGTATGGTGTATGGTTTAATTGAGATTTAAGTCCTCTTAATCCAACTTTCGTCTTTATATTATGCAGTGTTGGAGCATTCGTTTGCTGTTGTTGTATCCATTGTGACGCATCGTGTTGTTTTTTTTACAAAAATATTAATTGTAGCGTACTTTAAAATAGTTTAAAATTTGTCTCGTGAGTTCTGAATCACTAGTATGTCTGCATTTATCTAAATTCACAAAACAAAACTGAAATTTTAGGATAATCTAAGTATATTTATAAATAAAAATTCTACAAAAACACTTCGTTATAATTTTTTTTAAAGAAATTAGCTTATTTAATTAAAAATATACTGCATAACAATAGAAATTTTTAATAATGTATTCGTTATAAATACGTTCCTTTAAAAATTAGTATATTTTCAGTAATTGGATATAAATATAAAGATAGAGAGAGGAAATCTGAATCAAAAAATTTTTTGTTTTGTTTTATTGTTTTTTTTTTCTTGTATGTTTTCAAAAATAGTAGCATTAAAAAATGTTCCAGATTCCCCTGCAACAGGAATTCTTAAGTTTTTCATTTAAATAACCTTCTAGGGGGTAAACTGTCTCAGATTACAGTTAAGAATCAGTTTACCTCTGCTCTCGCGGATTTTTCTCTAAGTATTTTCTCTCACACTCTCTTTTTAAACGAGTACAGAGAAAGAGAGAGGTGTTGCATCAAATACTAATTTTTGATACGTAATATATTTTCATAAATTTAATACTTTTTGTATCAATGCATGGTACTTGCAGAGTACACTTTTTTCAATTCTGATGAATCTGTGAGAGTACATTTTAATAAACAAAGAATTTTTTTTAAATTTAATATTAAATGTAAAATTCTTATTTAGGTTTTATGAGACTACATTAGCATAATTCATAGAATAGTCACACATGTCAAGTAATTGAATGGATAGCAGGCACTGTGGTCTCAGATTTACAAAAACCATCATATATGCAACCATCATTAAATTATTGGTTTTTAATATTCTCAACTCGACATGATGCAGATATAACGAATGAGGCATATGTTAAAGTTTTGTCCTCAACCAACTCCTCTTTTATTGCTCTTATAGAATTAAGTTAACTGATGCCAACACACCATATTATTTTGTCATGATTATTAAGATGCTAATCAGTGAAGATTTATTCAACATGATTTCTCAAATGGAATCTAAGGAATTTTCTCTACTTTGGTTGGTAGCTGTTCAACTACATTTTTTAAAATTATTAATGACAATCACAGAACAGTGTAGTATTGTAAACAAAACTACTATTTTTTAACCCTGTAAAAGATCTCAAGAAGTATATTTCACACAAACTTCTTATATTTTTAATGTAGATATGAAGCTATTTTCTTTCCTATGATTTTTGCTGCTCTCACGGCAACTGATTTCTGGATTTTCAAGTCGTAAATTAAAAGGACGACCTGTAAGTTTTTGGAGTAGCAAGAAAACTATTCCAGATAAAGTAGGTTGACTGGTGACTAATATTCCAACTTTGCAAAACATATATAGATGTTTCTGTTTGTGCTCTACCGAAACGTAAAACAAGAGAACAAGATACGTAATTGCAGCTTCCAGTAGCCTCCTATTCACTGATTTCTAGTTTCTGAAAATTCATGGATATTAATATGTATAAATTCTTGAATGTTTGAATACAAAATATATCTAATTTATAATTCCTTTTGTGGGTTTTAATACCGTGAAAATCGCCTTACACGAAACTAAGGGAACTGAAGTATGTTCTCGTGTTAAAAGAACGTGTTAAAGGTTATTGCAATATATATATATATTCAAAATTCAGTTTATTAGAGAACATTTTATTTACATAGATATGTATATATACAAGTCTTTAATAAAAATTAATGAAAAAAAACATGTGTAAATGAACTTGAAGAAATTTAAATACAAAATATTTAAGTTTTTTTAAAGCAAAACATTTATTTTTAGAAAGTAATTTGATATTTTGCTTTGTGTTATCTTTTTTAGCATCAAATTGTCAACAAATTGTTCGATGTCGTCCATTATGTTATTCATTTCACCATTGGAATGTACATCCAAATAACTGCGCATACTTTTCATGATGTTTCTCATTTCGGATGATGTGAGAACAAGAGCTGCATTATTCATTTTATTTCCATCTTCGGAATCTATATCAGTGACATTTTTTTTAAAACTTTGAACTAACTTCAAAATGTCTTTGTCTGCCATAATTGGAAATTTACATACAATATCATCGAAAGAATTCGTTTCAGTATGATGATCATCATACTGAAATACATGATCATCATACTGAAACGAATTCTTTCGATGATATTGTATATTCACAGAGCACTTCAATAACACAGAAAATTTCTCAAACATTCCATTAAGTTTCATCGTGGATGGCGTTTTCCATATTTTGTTCATAAGAACGGGAAATCGTTTCATGCTAAGAGAAAAAAAATACAGTAAACAAGTAATATAAAATAAATTTTTTTAAACCAATTCCTACTTAAATCAACAAAGAAAATTTTTATTTTAGCTACTTTTTAGTAAATAGTTACGATTAATATATATATATATATATATATAGGACAGAATCCCAACACTAAGTGGTAATTGAGTTTTATTAATTATCATTAAAGTATGGTTTTGTTATCCAAAAACAATCGTGTATATAAAATTTCAACTGAATGCCTTAAAACGTGAGGAAAAAAAAAATATTTTTAAGTTTTGACACAAGTCGCCAAAACGGTCGTTAAGTCGCCAAAAATGATGCCAACGTGGCTGAATTTGTAATTCTTTAAATAATTAGTTTTAATCAATTAATTTTTATTAATTATAATTAAATTATTTTATTGTCATCCAAAATAATCATCTGTATAAGATTTCAGCTCAATGGAGCGCTTTAAAATGTATTTTATTAACGATTGAAAATTCCACCAAGATGAATAAATAAATATATAGAGAGTGTGAGCAAGCAGTAGGAATTGAAATACATAGTAGTTTGTCGGGACCGTTGTATTATTTCGTTTTAACCAATATTTCGTATTAAGTGTTTTCGTGTTAAACGTATTTTGTTGTATTCTTAAATTATGTTTTATAAATATGTAATGTGATATAAAAAGAAATGTAAAACACAAGCTGCCGTGTCTTTGAATTACATTCAGTGGACGGTGGGAAATATATCTCCCATAAGAAAGGTCTTCAAAGTCAAATTAATTTTAGGTAATAAGTTAAATGAATTTCTTTTTATAAGTCATTTCCAAACCAAAATATTTTAACGTAACATTATTAAAAAAGGCCCCTAAAGAGTATTCATGTAACAATTTCATTTATTTGCAAGAAAACTAATTACTCAAATCATTTTCTCAATGGTGATATAGAGTAAATAAATTGGAAATGATAAATCAAATATCCTTTTTACAACTAAAAACAGGAAACGCAAATATGGGGATTATCGAAAAAAATTTAAGGAAATATTGACCAAGACGAAGATATTTCATCAGAACAGGAAAAGAATGGATTCTTTCTTTCCCCTGCCTCTTGCTCTTATTTTTTACTTTTTTATTTTTATTTTTTGACTCCTGAGGTTACAAAAAGGCTGAAAAAAGTGTTGTCCGTGTTTCTTAAAACTTGATTTAAGAAATAAGCTTTTCTTAGCAAGTGTGGTTTGTTTTGACGTAAGAAACTTTTGTCCCGAGGGAAAAAAACAATTGATTAAAAAAATATCAGAAGAATCATACTATTTGCGTCACAGAATGTTTCCGTACGTCAACAGAATTTTTTTAAAAGAATTTCTTTTCCCTTTCGCTGTATTGACCGCCGTTAACTGAGTGCTATGTTAAAAAATGGAGTAAATACTTATTAATTTATTAAAGTTATGAGAGAATTTAACTGATATCAGTTCAAATTTAAGAAAAATTAAGGGAACAGGGTGCGATTTAAGCAAATTTTTTATTTAAGGATTTTCAAAAAATTTTTTGTTTGTCTTCTATGTGTGCAAACTGTGTAAAAAAGATTTTGTGCTCAAAATTTCATAAAAAACCCTGGCCATTTAATTTTTTAAGGAAAAAACTTAAAATTTGTTATTTGATTTTAAAATGCTACTCCTCCTACAAATATTTAAGTACAAGCATGAAATTTGATTTGCAAGTACGACAAACTATGTACAACAAAAGTTGGTATGGGTTTTGCCATAACATGATAGGTATTTGTACAATACTTCTTTTTATGAATGCTTATTGAAAATTCCTTAAGAAAAGTAAAATTTCTGAGTTTAATTATTTTTTATAAAATAAGTATTGCTTTGATTCAAAAATGCATATCAACTTTTGTTACAGGTACTATTAAAAATAGATAAAAAAATTCAAAGCATTAGGCACAATAGAAAAGGCCTTAGCATTTTAAATGAGAACAAACTAGTTATTTTATCTTTCTGAGATAAGCAAGTTTAAAGTTTTGATTTTCCATAAGGATGTGAATAAAAGCGAACGTAAAAAAATATCATAATTCTGCATTTTTAAGTTTAGAGCTTTCAAATTTTGTGAGGTTATAAAAAAGTACATAAAGAATAATTTAGACTAAAAAAATTAGATTTGAATTTTTGACCGATTTTTGTCAATTGAATCGTATTGTGTCCTTTTAAAAAACATTTATAAGCCCAACTAAATATAATCTCATATCTAAGGGTAGATTTAAGAATAAAGTTAATCTAAAATAAAAATGTGAATGTTTGAACATTTGTAAATTCGACTGTATATTTGTTTGGAACTGATACAAATCCATACATTTAATTATGTTGGCACGCACGCGCATTTCTGATAGCCAAGTGCGTTAACCTGGCCGCCAATCTCGTCAGAAAGATTCAAAACGCTCTACTGGGTATGCTGCAGATTTTAGCAGGGTACTCCCTTGTACCTTCTCGTAGTTTTTCAAAAAATTTCTATTATTCATACTTTTTATCAATCATCTATTGCTTTACTCATGTTCGTAATTTAGTGAAAACTAAAAACTCTTTAATCAACGTGGTCCGTCTTTGTTGTCTTCTAGTTTAAATTAAACATTCGCAGAGTCATTCAAAAATGTTGAGGGGGTCATGGATAAAGTTTAAAAAGAGTCGTAAGCATATTTCTGATGAAAAACAAGTTAATTTGGAGGGATTTTTTTTCTGAAATTCCTTTGCTTTCTTGCTTGTATGTGCATAATCGTCAAATGATGTGATGTGTAGCCAGAAATAAACCATTCCCGGTGTTTTTAAGAAAACGTTTACTATGTTTGACAACGTTTAAGAACAGGTTTTACTGAAATCGACGCACAAGGGGGTTATGGGATAGCAAAGTGCAAAAATTCCCCTTTTTCAACTATAAGACCTACAAAAAAGGAAATTTAACACGCATGTTTCTTTTGTAGTGAAGGGCTGAAACATCGTCACCCAAGCGATGGTTTCGGGGGCGTTATAGGCTAAAATCCTCGTTTACTTGAAATTTGGCAGGCATATTTCTTTTCTTGAGTAGAAATTTCCTAAGAATGAGTTTGATGGAAATCATCTCCAAAGGCTTGAGGTTACGGGGACGTCAAAGATGAATGATTTGGTTTTTCTGTTTTAGAATATTTTTTTTTAATCAAGAAGAGGAGAGCAATAAAAATGACTTTCAATACAATCAAAAGCCTAATTCTTAGATATCAATAACGTAATGAATTTATATAATCCTACATTGTCATTAAATATACAGCTTAGTCGGTGGATAACGGCTGCCATTGAATAAAGAAAAGTTAATTTATTCCTTTTTCAAATAATTTTCTTGAGCTCTAAAGAGTAAAGATTGCACTTTTCATTACATTATCCTTTATAGTGTAATATGTTATCAAAATAAAAATTATGTAGTAACAGTGTCATATGATTGCTGTCTGTATGTAATATTTACTTATGTTTACTTAGTTGTGAAGAATTAACTATCAAATTTAACGCATTTTAATAAGGATGCATTTAGATATTTTATTTTAGGAAACTGATTTGTGATTTATAGTTAGGAATTTGCCCACATTGTTGCTTTTCTACATACATGCTACTTAATTTCTTATACAGATATTGTTGATAAGTTTTGATTAAACAAAATAAATATATGTATTAGTTGCTTTTACATCTCTATTATTATTATAATGATTATTATCAAATTCTGGGAAAGAGGGAAATCAATACAAATGATGGTGACAGCGTATAAGCATTGTTACGCAATATCTTGTATATCTTAAAATATCCGACTATCATAAATTTACGGATTTTATCAAAAATTAACAAATAAATTTTATGGTTTAATATTGTAGAGCAATTTATCAGGTTTATAAACTACCAAGTTTATATATATATATATATATATATATTTTCAAGTACTAGTATAAACTTGAGAATTATTTTTATTAAGAGAGAATGTCACTTCCAACAGGGCATTAGCGACATTAAAACGTGTCTAAGGTAGAATGAGTTTTTCTTCCCCGGAATATTTGAAATGGGGACAGGGATTCTGAAAAAGTTATGGAAGTAATTAATTTATACAAATCATTTAGTATCATTTTTATTAGAGGAATAGCTACAGAAGAAAATTGATACATAATAGTACAAGAAAGAACAAAACAATAGAACAAAAACCAAAATGGAACATCAACTAGGCTTAAAAAATTTACGAGTATTCGAACAGTATGCTAATAGTAAAAGCTAACGAATTTTAAACGGAAATAGAAAGGAAGAAGCGAAGGAAAGAAGGAAGAATAGAAGGAAACGGAGCGTCAAAATAACATCGTGGCAGTTAGTATTACACCTATAGGGTGCCGCACTAAAATGATACTAGCTCCCTGGGAATGTACTCGGTCTGCAACTGTAAATACCTATCCGCAGCCCTTTAGAAAACAAACGGCTGCTGTCGCCTAGTGGTCAAGGTATCGGATCATGACTGGCATGTCATGAGTTCGAGCCCAGTACCACTTAAAACCCGCCGTGTAGGGGAGCGATGCACGTTAAATCTGTCGAGAGCTCAAATGTCCTCCCGTTGGTGTGGTGGCCCAGTTAGGAGAGGGGGTGCCAGCTCAGGTGTCGTCCACGTCACTTGACCATGGTTCAAAATTACTTGGCCCGTCGCCAAAAGCCCTCGTGCAGATGAACAGTGCGACGTTAATATTCACTCACTTGAAAAAAAAAAACACCAGTTAATCAATTTGCAATATTAAATGATTTTTTTTTGAGAGAGAGAGACTATTATTTCGGAAAACTATTTTTCATAAGTTAGTGGGCGTTGTAGCAATTGGTCATTGTCGTAAACTTGAGGCGGACGTTGTTCAGTCGACTGTTTGAAATATTGGGCTCGTGAAAACTAGCCGTGTAGAAAAGCTGATACAAGTTAAATCTTTCTAAGGTAAAAATCTTTACATTGGAGAGGAAGGGTTCAGGTCATGTTCCGCCCTCGTCACTTGATGGGGTTCAATCAGTGAGTGTTTGTTAACGTCACATTATAAAGCAACACAAGAACAATTTGTGAAAGGCTTCGTTATTCTAAACCACCATCAATACTGGGGTCAGGTGACATCCTCGTCAAGTGATGAAGATGACACCTGAGCTAGCACTCCCTCTCCAAACTAACTCCAAAAGGAAGTCGAAAGATTTAACGGGCGGATCCACTTCTCTACACTGTGGATCTGTAGAGGTACTAGGTCATGAACTCATAACACGTTGTCCACGAATTCTGGACTAGGACCCCAAGGCTACTACGACGATCAACTGTGGTTCAAAATTATGAGGTCCATTCCCGATAGCTCTTGTTGTAATTCTAGCTCAGTGGCGCTGCAGTCACTTGTTTACAAGTGTACGTTTTTCTGTCCGTCTTGTTTGTCTTGGAAATAAACGTGTGTCCCTTCACCCAAGTGGTAGCTCTTTCCTAGCGTCGCCTCAACATTCTAACAGCTAAGAGCTTATTTATTCCATTTTTTATTCGAAAAAGAACTTTTGAATTATGATATCGAATGAATTACGAATTTGAACAGCCCTCATGTTTCTTCAGAAGGCGATGTAAATTAAAATTAAATCTTATCATCAGTTAATTTACAAAACAACTGTCTTTTACTTAAAGTCAAATTGCTTACTTTCTACTTAAATGGTTTACCATTAGTTAATTTATAAAATATCCAATTATTTCTTGCAATAACTAAGTATAATGTGTGAATTTGTTAATTTATCACACATTTCTTTTAACCTAGTTGGATAGTTATTTCATAAAATTTCTATGGTTTGTATGAAATAGCTGGATTATACTTTTTTAACGTTAACATATCTGCAAAAAATAAGGCTGGTTAAATATAACTACATTTGATGAAAATTTATGACTTTTGCCAGGAGACTTCTTGAATTCTTATTATAATAACCCAATCAATATGTCGCATTAACAGCGCCTTAAATTTCATTAAACTAAATAAGCATGGAAATGTAACCATAGTGTAATTAAAATCCTCATTATGTTTCGAGTGACTCATTTTCTAGAATCTACTCTAACATCAAATCCTTGAAATAGTCATTAGGCTCCTGTTAGGTCATTCCCTTTACAAGATCATTACATATTCAACCAATTGCATTATCAGATCATTCTGCGGCACTGATTCGAACATCTGAGTGATTTATTCGTTAATTACGGAATTATTCTCTAAAAAAGATTAGAATAAAGAAAAATAATTTTTTCCAGTTGGAGTGGATTCGATTGTTACAGGAATTAAGATAAGTTTAAAAGAAGAAAAAGTGTAAAAAAAAAAGCGAGTTCATATTTATTAGTAAAATAATTTCATCAGGCCAATATGTAATCAGTGAGTGAGTGTTTATTATTAACGTCGCACTACAAGACAGCACAAGGGGTATTGGTAATGGACTTCGTTATGTTGAACCACCATCAAGTGACGAGAAAAACACACCCTTCTTCATTCTACCACACCACGCCAACGTGAGGAGTTTGAGCCACGAAATATTTATCATGTGTTAACGCCACTTCACGAAGAGTTTCAGTGGCCCAAGGGCTGCTCGAATTCATGTCACGCTGGTCACAAATTGTGGTCATGACCCCTAAGGTACCGTGGCCACCTACATATAAATAAAAACACTAAAAAATATCCATATTTATTATAAAAAAAGGGACAAAAAAAAATTTCAAATACCTTTCATAATTTTTGAAAATAGTTCAGTTTTGAGAAAAAAATAACGTTATATTCTCGTAGTGAATTCTTTGCTTCTCGAATACTGAATGAATTTAAGTTATTTATCTAGTCGACTCCATTGACTTAAAGGTGGTGCGCCCGCTTCATAATTCTAAGGTTGCGAGTTCGATCCCAGATGGAGTCGATATACTTTCTGGAGGCAAAAATCGTAGGCACGCATGTCTTATGATTATGTGGCATATAAAAGATCCCTCTGGTATCAGTGTGACTATATATGGTACTCTCTCGGCCAAATTAAAACACTCAACAGACTGAATTAAAATTAATTCGAGCATCCAAATTTGGTATCGAGGACCGCCACTAGATGGTGCCACCATGAAATGGCTCTGAGGTTTGCGGACTTGCTCCGCCTGCAAAGGCTATGCTGCGTCATTGGGAAGAAAAAGTTATTTAGCTATGAAGACTAGGCTTCCTTCTTATTCTTGCTATAAAGGATTTTTGTGAACATTTAAAAGTTTTTCTGAATATAGCTGTAAGATAAATAAGTAGTAAGGAGTTGCAATGTTTGTCATACTCTCTTTTTTTTTCCTTTCTTTCTTTCTTTCTTTTTTTTTTTGAATTTTTTTTTAATTATTATATTAGAGTACAGATTAAATATAAATAAACATAAAAACATTTAGAAACATTCTTAATGCCCATTAGAGGCTTACTAATTAAATTGTGCGCTTTATGAGTTATCCTATAACTGAACACCACGAATTAGATACGTCAAAGAACCCCCCCCCCTGATTAAATACATAATACATATTTGGTCAAATTAATAAGTTGGATTTATCAAATCAATAGTTCATTAGTTTCGATTTTCGAAGGATAATCTAAACATTTGATTCATAATGTATGAGTATTGTTTCGTTCAGTTTAAGCTTAAAAAATTATATATATAACAGTTTATAGCGAATGATGAAAAATAATTATTGTACGCGTTACATATCTTTGCACTCTAACATATATTAACCAATTAAATATAATTTACTTTAATTCCTAGTCTCAGAATATTTCTTTTTCCTTTGAAACATTTCCCTTGTTAGTTTAGAAGCTTTCTTAAAAGAACATCACAGCAAGTCAGAAATCTATTTAAATTAATCTTTTTATGATTTCTGAGCATTTCCTATAAACCTGCATTAACAGAAATCGGAAAAAAAACCGTATAGGTTTATAGAATAGATAACTCGCATTTACATGGAAACGAGTAATAAGCATCTTAAAGGGATTTTGTAAATAGTCATTTTCTCAATAATAAATTCGTTGAAAGTATGTTTATACCCTAGGCGGTACTTCATCTATTTTGTAATGGGGATGAAGGGAGATTTCAAACAATAGCACTCGAAAATAACATAATTCCAGTAATTGGGTTAGATTTTTGAAAATAAGTATTAAATCTTTTAACTCTTTAGAGAAAATGCCTTTGTTTGATAAAATAAATTAATACACAAATTCAAATCTATCAATTTTACATTACTACGATTATTCTAATTTTTCTTTATGGTTTAAAATATTTAAATATAAAATAAATTTATCACTAACTATAGCGAAATTTTATTACGGAATGTGTATTTCCACATTGTTAGACATTATTATGTACAAGTAAAAATAATTTAGGCAATACTGCACGTATGTATGAATCAAGGACGTGAAGGAATGTCTAAAATAGCCTATTTTTCATTTTATGCATCTTCATGGGAAAAATAGAGGAAATTCTTTTTAATTTCATTTTTTAAAGTTTACCTTCTTTTATGATATTAGTTTATTCGAACAGTAAACAAGTCAGATACATTTATTTACATTACTTCCGATTTGCTCTAAATTTTTTAAAAATATATTGAGAATTATTTGAAAAAAAAATTCAGTTAAATTTTACCAATTGGAAATATGGTTTTAAAATGAAATTTTTATTTATAAAACACAGTTTCTCCCCTTATGATTCTTGAGATCATGCTTCTCTTAAAAGTGAAATTCAAAAGCCTGTAAATTAGTTTTTTTTAAAAAGGAATAATTTACTTTATCTATTTAAATGTAACGTAGTGATGCGGAGATCAGCGCATCAAAAATAAATAAATAAATAAATAAAATAAAATAAAGGTTTATATTACGTATTCTCAATCTATCTTTAGTGGTAGACACCTCCCCCTTCCTTAAATCCTTATATTTAGCAAATGAAGCTCCCCATATACATATGTAATGTATGTACTATTTATGGTATCGTCCTAAATTTAATACTGAAAAAATATTATAAAATGCTTAAAAAATATATAAATGAAAAACTGGAATGAATATTCATGTTTTATTCCTTGAGGGGTTAGCGTGTGCTATTGCTCACCATTAGAGAAGCCATAACTAGTAGGTATTTTTGTGGGGGGGGGGGGGCGACCCTAGTCTCCAAGAACAATAATGTTCAATAAAGCGTGTTTACAAGTAATAAATTTTATACATAACGATACCAACTACATACTATAGATTGAAACACAAGCTTTTATCCCACTGATTTTTTCTCGATTAGATAGTACTTAAATTATTTCTATGGACATAATTTTTTTAACATTAAATAAAGTAGACTCCGCAAAATCTGAATATCTTGCAGCTGGAATTTTCACAGCTTTTCTATAATACTTAGTTTATATTATTGTTATTAAAATCTCTATTATCATTACTATATTATAAAACTATTTATTTATATTATTTCACCGTGTGAATTTCCTTAGCATATATTATGCAATATTTTCTCTTGCTCTCTGGATGTTAATTACGAAACTCTTGAGATCCATATGAACCTCAGTTAATGCTGACAAAGGACTAATGGGTATTCATCTAAACCTGGGGTGTCAAAATCATAGGCTAACTTGGGCCAAACAAACAAGGTTTAACTTTAACTGGGCTGCACAAAAATTCGATATTCATAGAAAAGTAAGTTGATTTAGAACAATACATTATAATAAACATAAGTAAACAAAAAATATTAAAAAAATTCTAGTCAATTCCTACTTAGGTCAACAAAGAAAAATTTGTGAACTAATAATAGGAATTGTGAAAAACAAATTGAGCTTTTCATACCTGGTAGTTGGATAATCAATGTATAATGCCGCTATCTATTACCTTCATTCGAAACAAATTTAATTTTTTCTCCCATATAAAACTAAAATTAATTAATTAAATTTAAGTACTAATTTTTTTTTTTTTTTGAAAAAACTGTATTAACATCAAATGTTATCCACTACAAATTTTAAAAAATGTATTTGAACTTGAGTGGATGAATAAAAAGTATTTTATTAACGATGGAAAATTTGAACTAGATATTTAAAAAATATATGTATATATAGGGAGAGTGGGAACTAATAACACACACAGGAATTGAAAAACCATAAGAATTTAAATCTGACATCCTGACACTTGGCATATCTTCTCTTCTAATATATTTGCTTTTCCGGGAGAAATTTTGATATTTTATTATATGTTATTACGTGCCGATATACTGACTGGACCGGAAAAATGTTTATTGTGGGCCGCGAGTTTGACACCCCTCTCAAATTCCAAGAGTATGATTCCTTTAACAGATTGTGTGTTCAAAAAGAATAAAAAAATAAAACAGCATTCGTATTTTCGATTCAGAATGTAAGATATTATAAAAATGTAATTCAGTATTTCATCAGGTGTTCAAATAATGTCTTAAATCTTGTGTAATTATTTTATTATCTTTTTATAAATTTAGATATATTTAAAAGTCGAACTATATATATAAAAATGATAAAAAAAAACATTGCTTTAAAATATATAAAATGATTAATTTATTTCAAATATGATAAAAACGTCTAGTATTCATGTTAATCTTATTGAAAAAAAATATAATAATTTTGGCTAATTCAATAAAATTTAACACTTTAATTTTGTTTCAATTGACACACACTCGCATGAAGTAATTAAGTTTTTCAATAGCTATTAAGAAAAATGAAATCGGGAAGGAAACTGTAGTTCTTTGAAGAAATATTGAATTATTTTAAGAAAATAAGTAGATTATCCATAAGATTCAAAAATTGCAGTTTATTTTTATACTTATTAAAAGAAATTAATGTTATTACAGCTATTGCTATTTAAGAATTCTAATCACAATTTACTTATTGTGTTAATCGTTAGAATCTTTGAGTTCTTCCATACAATGCCAACATTATGTTTCGAAAAATGTAACCAGTATCAGCCTCCTTATACATGATCTTTAGTAGCATTAGGCCTCGAATACATTACTCAACAACAACAATGCCGGAAACAAATTCGTGAATCTGACCCCTCGGTTACCGCGGTCATTTGAAACTTCTATAATTTGAATCTTTCTTTCTAAAATTAAACATAGTAAAAAATGAGATAAACATTTTTTACAGTCTAAATTTTTAAAATCTCTGAAGTGGTATAAAAAGGAATTTTTTTTTTTTTTTTGAAAAAATGCGGAAGCATTTGGCCTGAAGTGAAGTGCGGGAAAATGGATTTGATTCCCATCGCGACTTCGGGTGTCATGGTAACGAATGAAAAAGAAAAAGGGAGAAAATGTCCTTAGGCTACAAACTTTTTTTTTCAAAAGATCCATTGCTGTTTATGTCGAAATTTCTGACGCAAGAAACTTTTTTTTCGAAGTATTGATTTAAATGATTGAAAACTGTAGAAAACTTGATGAGATTTTGTCTGGCAACAATCGAGATATAGCTTTTTCTTCAAAAAATAAACAATGTTCTTAGTTCTTTTTTTTTGGGGGGGGGCCGTATTTTTTCAATTGTATAAAATTTATATAAGTGAAGAAATGTATATTTTAAATATGCAACCAATATATTTATAACCTTAGAAATATATATTTTCAGTAATTAGTTCATTTTTATCAATTATAGAATGAGATGAACTTTTTAAAAGCATTGTTTTATAACCGTCCTTATCTGCTCGCTGCACTGTTTGAAAAATAAAGAATTATTTCAGACATTTGAATTGCTATTTTACATAATTACTCGTTGTTTTAAAGTAAGCTCAACTATACCGATAGTATTTAATATTTGAAATTTTGATATGAATTTCTTACATTTCAGATGGATTACGATTTGTATTGTTGCTTGAAAAAGTATATCTGATATATCCCTTTATTATTTCTCACTAATTTCCCATTTTTTTTTTTTGAAATCTATATATATATATTTCGTGTCGATGATCTGTATATTTTCTGTATATAATCGTAGCATAACATAAAAAAGAGGAAAATTTAGTATTTTTTCGGAAAGGAAAATGATGCAGTATTGATATCAAATTCTGATTTTTTTAACCGTACAGAAAAAAAATATAATTTTTAAAGTTAGTTCAAAAATTTTATTTGAATTTATATATATCGACATTTATGTTCTTTGTTTCTTTAATAGATACCCGTATGACCAAATCATTTCTAACTGTATATGCTAATGTATAAAATTATGAAGTAACAAAATACTTCTAAATTTGTATTTAATACATGTAATGGGTGGTCGAAAAATAGTCATACTTATCTAGAGAATATTATTTTTGAAATACTATTCCCCGTTTGAAAATTCATTTTCAGGTAGAAAAAAGATTATTTTTTTTAAACTATAACCAGCAATGGTATGATAATATTGTTAAGATACACACGTATCCTATACATTAATTTGAAAGTTTTTTGTGCGTATTTATTTTATTCTATTTGTATTCGCATCGTTGGGATAATATTGTTCCAAAATATTTTAAAGGATGATGTCTTAAAAAAATTGTAAGCATTTTCTGCCTCACACGAAAAAAAAAATCATACTTAATTTGGGTGATTTTCTTCCCCCCCCCCCCTTTTTTTTTATCGATGCTGCAATTATTGTCACAGGACAGTAGCATCGATTTAGTTAAGGCATGATTGCTGATTTAAAAAAAATCACTCATTTAAAGAAATGATACTTCTAATATATTCCAGCTGTAAATTTTTGTTTATAGCATACCGTGTATGCTATTGTATGTATGCTTTGTTTCATTTTTGTTTTATTTTTTGCTAAAATTTGAAGATAAAAATTAGATAGAATATATACATACATATATATATATATATACAGTCGAACCTCTATATAGCGAACTTTTTCCTGGAACCTTAAACGTTTCATGATTTTCTTCGTAAAATAACCTTTTTATAGCGAATTTTATTTTTAATATAACGAATTTTTTCTTTTGTGATTCAGTTTTTGCTCTCCCTTTTTTTAAAGTATTTCTGAAAAAAATTCAAATTATTCTGTCTTTGACACATTTTATGATGGTCATAAATCTTGAACTGGTTTTGTTAGATCCTAACTCACCGAGAGCAATAGAGATCTGGACGTTCCATCCAAGAGGTGTAACCTTTAACCCCCATTAGCCCGTTCACTAGAAACATCTTCGATATCCTCTTTCACCCTCAGTGGAGTTGTCAAGTGTCCTCGTGTTCTAACTATAAAATAATGTTTGTTAAATATTACTTGTATGCTTTAAAATATAAAATGTCCTTCACATTCATTAATTTTTGTATAAAATTATTTTTTTAATATTGAAAATACAATAAATTCTTCGGCATTCTTTTTTCTTGTTTTCCTTGCAATTTTTCTTTCTTTCTTTCTTTTTGATGGGTAGGATATATAAAATAAACATATATTAATTTTAAAAAAAGTGTAAATAATTATTTTTTTAATATGTATGAATTCAAAATTTATTTTATATGGTTTATAAATCATATTAAAAGATGAACCTCTATATAACGAACTTTTTTTCCGGGATTTAGCGATTTCTTTGTATAGAGGTCCGACTGTATATATATATCGTAAAATAAAGCGTATAGCGCGCAACGGCGTATAACACGCACCTATACCTTCGAGCTGTTTTTTTTTTTTTTTTAATTTTAAGATATATTCGCCGTATAACACGCACCTTTTACGAAGAAACCCAGCAATTCTTTTACGTTTTGAAGTAATTTATTCGAGGTATTATCCCAAGATTTTGAAGAAATAGTATACTTCTAGAACTAAAACCCTTTTTTTTTAATTTCATAAAGAATGACATTTAAATAAACTGTATATCGATATAAGTAGAAGTCTAATTTTTTTTATGCTCATCTCTTTTTTTAATTTTTAAAACTATCGTTTTTATATCCGGCTTATAACGCAAAACCCTAAAATTCGATCTTATTTTTTGTGTTAAAAGTGCGCGTTATACGCCGGATTTTATGGTATATATAATCACTCTATTGCAATCCAAAGATGTTGTTAATTTAAAGATTTATAAATCTACACACGCATATTAAAAATGGAAAAAATATTGTGCATTCACTAGTGATTGTTTGAAATGTTTATTGAAATTAATCATTTTAATTTCATGATGAAGAATTTTTCTTACCAAGCATTAATAAAAACAAACTCACTGTGAAATTTCCTCTTAATATTTTGCTGTCACTTTTATCTTTACCGATAAGTCAAGAAATAACAGGCAACTGAACTATATTTATGTAATTGAATACTTTCGGAACTGTGATTTTGCAAAAGCGTGTAAATGGATAATATTCATGATATTTAGTGTCACTTAGATAAGAAAATGTATATAAAATTGTTTTAAGAATAGTATTACAATAAAAAATTATTTAAGTACAATGTTTTGACAAAAAAGGAGCATAGAATGACCCATTTTCAAAATATTCTCCCTTTATGAAACATGCTTCTATTATAATAATATTTTACCTGTCTATAGCTCAGACCTCTGTACTGAGGCTCAACTAGAATTTTTGAAATATATAACTTGGATGTGGTTTTATCCATGTTTTACGACAACAGAGGGGAGAAATTTTAAGAAAAAAGCGCCGATAATTATTTTAATTAGTTGTAACTCTGGAATTTAAGTGAATTTTTCAAAACTCATAGTTTAGCCTCTGTACAGAGGCTTGAGCTATATACCGGCAAAATATTATTACAATAGAAGCATTTTTTACGAAAGGAGAACATTTTGTGAAAAAAGGTTATTCTAAGTTAATTTTTTGACGAAATATTGTACTTAAAAAAATTTTTTTTTTGTCAAAATGTCCTTAATACAATTTTATACATGTATTCTAATCTAAGTGACACTAAATATCATGAAAAATATCCATTTATGCTCCTTTTTAAAATCCCGGTTCTAAATGTAGTCGGATACCTTAATATTACGCATTCATACAAAATATTTATTATTTAAAGAAATATAGCATCAGTAGATGTTTTATATTTTTCCATTTGAATTATTATAATTTTTAGTTTATCCGTGCAAAGACTGGGCATAGCCTCTAGTATGTAAAAAATTCAATTTATCTCCTCGCCATTACAAAATTAATTTTTTGAGCCTCGTCTATTTCAAATACTTTTACTCAATTGCGGAATCGGGAGGGGGGGGGGGCCACCGTTCAGAATTTAATTACTCTAAACTTAACTGCGTAAATATGAAAAACTGTACTCTGCATTAATGTCCTGAGCATCAAAAAATTATTAAATTCGCAGAAATTACGGAATACACTTTCCACACCAAAAGTATAAAAGTTTTGTGTTCCAACACATTATTTTTTTCTTTCCCGTTTTAAACTACCCTCTTAAAGTGCGTGATACTTAAACTCTGTACTACTTGGTCAACATAATCATAGCTTAGGTGATAATAAGACAGCATTTTATATTCTAAAAATATTTTTTAATCGTATTCTCTTTGCCCTATAATAAAAATAATGGTAACTGTTGAATTTATTTTGCACCATAATAATATTAGCAAAGAAAATAAATATAGATTTTTACATTTATTATAAAAAAAAACTAGATTAAATTAAACAATAAAATAAAAATATTACTCTTGATTTTTATTTATTGTGTTCAGATATTTTTATGACTTTGTTTATAAATTCGTTACTGTATTTTAAACGTGAAGGCAGGATCCCATGCCTAAGAAGCTTTGCTTTTATTAAGTGCTTAAGCTTAAAGTTATTGAAATCATTGTTTTTTATGGATTTTCTTTTTTCAAAATTCAAGATAACGTAGATTTTAGAGTTTCATTACAATAGCTGCTGATCTTACAATGCCTCTTCTGCTATGAAGAATATATATGTTCAAGTCTTTTAAGTTATTCTTCATAATTTTTGTATTTGAGTTTAAAATAGTGCTTCTCAAACTTTTAGTATTTGTGACCCAAAATTCGATCATTATTTTTATTGCGCCTTCCCCCTCCATATATTATAAATGTATTGAATTCAATAATACTATAATTTGACGCTAAAGCTACAATACGACTTTAACCTCTTAAGTGCCACCGGCGTCTATAAACGTCTCCGTCAGCCAAAGCGTTAATTGGCCCGGGTGTATGTATACGTCTTTCCGAAGTACGATCTTTTCTGTGCAATGCTATCTGTAAAATTATTCCGAAGGCTTTGGATTGCAATAAAGGGATCTCGATAGTCCCCTCCTCAATGCATCGCATACGCGCGCCTACGTGGGAAGCAGTGGCATTGGAGAGAGAATAGAGTAACTTTTAATTAGCAGTTACAGGATTTATTATAAACTGAATAAATTGTCAAGAAAAATATTAATATTCTATATAATTTTATATGTGACAAGCCCATGGGGACACTGGTAATACTTAAATTTATTTAACTTATTATTGTTAAATTTATTTTAAAATACATTGTTCAGTACTGATACATTTAAAGTGTATTATATCAGTGTGAACGTGTATTTTATTTTTTATTATGTCAGAATGTATTTTGTTTGTTTACTTTCAGTAAATGAATAATTTTTTAAAATAATCTTTTGTTTTCGACTTTTTAATATGCTCGCGCCCCCCTCGTAGAGTTACCACGAGCCCCGCAGTTTGCAAAATGCTGGCTTACACAGTTTTGTTTTTTCAAAAAATCGACATTGGATAAGACTTAACTTGACAATTATTTTTAAATTCACGTTTCCAGACTCTTAACATGGTCACTCTGTTGCACTTAAATTACTTTGTAACTTATGCCAATGCACCTCTTCCCCCTTCCTTTCTATATCTTTTCGTTATTCTATTGTTATATTAAAAACTGGTTAACCGCAGCTTGATATTTACTTAAAGGTATCCAACTACTTGCGACAACTTTTTTGAAAAAATGAAGATATGGGGATTTTTTTTTTTTTTTTTTTTTTTTGTGATTTTTAGATTTATTTGTATATTTTAAGGAAAAAATCGTAAAACTGAAAACAGAAAAAAAATTTTATTATTTTTAAAAGAGGAAAAAACTGGTGAAAATGTACAAAAAATTACATAAACGCGGCTCGCTCTGTACAAAAGTTTTTTTAACAAATTCTCCATTTTTCAATTTGAATGTGTTACTTTATTATTCATGTTTCAAATGACTTTCAGGATTCTAGATATTTTAATTTTTACAAAGACTAGAGCACTTTATCTTATGACTATATGAAATTGCTTAAAAACAGTGATTGTATTCACTTAAAAGACGGTAAATTTTGAAATAAAACAGTGATTGATAAATCTGAAGATCAAAACACTTCTACAGTTATACAAACACTCAGAAAAAATTTCACACAGCAAACTATTTTCAAAACCTTTTTAGCAATAGCTGTCCCCGTTTGAGTTTTTCGAAAAAAAAAAACACATTTCGAGTAAAACGCATTTTAAAGTTTGACATCTTGTGCAAAGTTATGTGTGGCATCTTCTTTTATCAAAACACTTGTAGTTTTTGTTCTAGTGAATGGAAAATAAAAAGCTTGGTATTTTTATTAAGTTATAAAATCATAAAAAACAATTGTCAATTTTTCAAAAAAACATGATTTTAGGATAGTCGGATACCTTAAAACAATTTTTTTTTTCATATTTTTTTGACAATGACTTGATATTTATCTGTAATAAAACAATTGAGTTTGCTCTCAGGATTAACCCGCGGTCACTCGCGCCTGTTTTTGCTACCGTCGTTACTCGCGGGGTGTAGAGAACACCCCAAACTTTTAACACGTGTATTTAATTATGAAAATAAAATTAAGCCATTATGATACATATTTATAAAGTATAAGATGTTTTTTGTACTATACAAATAAAGTTATTAAATTTATTGTATACAAATGAGACTAACACATTAATTTAAACTAAACATACAAAATTTTCATTTTAAAACTCATAATTATATGTTTTTTCATAAACCAGTGTATATAAAACGTATATACCAGCAATAAATATACTTTATAATTAATGAGATAATGATAGTAGAAAGTATAGAAAAATAATATTTTAATCATTTTCCAAACATTCAGAGCAGATTGTATACAAATGCTCAATTTCTCGCGGGAGTTCTCAGTCCCCCAGATAAACTTTTGAAGGTCATTACATTCCAATCGTTCGAAAAAGAGGGATTGCATCAGGCCTGAATGGTCAACGACCTAAAATGTGCAGCTACAGAAAAAATCGTGGTTCTGCGCATTCTTTTTAGAATCCTGGGAGGATTTTCTTGTTGCTGGGGTGTACAGAACACCCCGCGCGAGTGATCGCGGGTTAAATAAGAAATAATTTATTTAATTTTTTTTTTTTTTTTTTTTGCTTCAATTAAGCGACTTTGAAAATTGAAAGATGTGTCGAAAGAAACGAGAGAGGGAAAAAGAGTCACTTATTAATATTATTAGTAGTAAGGAAGTGTTTATTAACGTTATCACTCTAGAGCAACACGAGAGCAATTGGTGACGAGTCTCGTAATTTTGGATCACTGTAAAGTCACGAGGACAACACATGAGGTCGCACCCTAATCTCCTAATTTTCCGTCCAAACTAACGTGAGGACTGAGCTACGACGCATTTAACTTGCATCAATCTCTCTACGCCGTGGCATCGGGGGCACCAGGACTCGAATCCCCGACTTGACAATGTCAGCACGAGTTCGAGACCATGACCAATAGGCTACCACGATCACGATATTATAATAAGAAAGCGGTAAGGGACATAATCTACTGTGTATCATCAAAGAAAAATAACATGTATATATTCCTGAGATTACCACTTCTGCAAATATTTATCAATTGTTCACACTTGGGATTCATTACAATAAGAATTATGTGCCGCATAAAATTATAAACTGAAAGAACGTTCTATATCGTTTTTTT
>BMAV01013483.1:751833-785733 GCA_019973955.1 Trichonephila inaurata madagascariensis | reverse complement strand
CCCCCCCCCCCCCGTAAATTACGTAGTTTCATTTGACTATTATTTTTCAATATTGATGAATAAATTGTAATTTATTCGAAACACATTTTTCATTTTCATTTTTTTATTGTAAAAATTTGTCTTAGAAATTAAATTTCTGAGAAAAGTTGGACACAATAAAGGGATTGAAGCTAGACTAACACGAGCGTTTCAAATGTTTGACGCACTACTCTTCTTTTACAAGACTGGCCTTCGGCGTGCGATATATTCATGTTTCTATGAAAATAGATAATCTCTCGCATTTTTAGCATTTTTTTTCAGCTAATCACCAACATAAAAGTAATGTGGCAAATGTAACAATGGCTTTCTGTGTGGCAGAAATCACTAGACTTTGGAGTCAATTCACACTAACTTTAAATATAAACCTTAGAATACCTAGTTTTAATCTTGAATCATAAATTTTTACTTACATCTTTTTCATTTACATAAATGATTATGAAATTATTTATTAAAATTCGATCGTGTATGATAAATTCGAAAACACGGTACTGCATATTACCCACCATCGCATTCTAGACAGTAGAATCTTGTTTCTCTTCTTACCTGTGCTTCCTTTCACTGTTTCTCTTTGAACAGCAAATAATACACTGTCGTGTTGGAATAAATTCCTTCTCTCTGTTGGAGGAATGTATTCAACAAAAGTGTCCCTCAGACAAGTGTGAACTAAGATGCTCAGCAGAAGAACGTCCACTTTTTGCAGAAAATTCCATCAAGAGGTACTTTTCAATTATTCGAAATCATAAAAAGCACATGTGAAATAATTCGGAAATAAGACCAATTGCATAGTGTAAAATTCCAGGATTATCCAAGATGGTACGTTTCGCCTTTCCGAGCTCAACTCGGGAAAAACCGTGAAGAGGTTAATATTCTCTTTACAAGAACGCGATATATCGTGTTACTACATTCCAACCACAAATACATGAATTTTTGTAAAGCAGGATAAATAGTAACTAAAATCTAAATATTTCTACGATAAATCTTCTGTTCCTGCGATTTTTTTGTACAGAATAGTGCAGCTAATTATATATGCCATGATATTTATTGCAAATTAAGAAATTTCTACCATCTTCATTCATAAAAAAGATTAATATCAAAAAATAATCTGATGATGTAGCATTAATTAAATTAAATTATTAATTAGATTAAATGCAATTTTATACCATTAACTACATTCCCCAAAAAATCCAAGCTTATGTGAATGCATGATTTCAATTAACTATCAAGATGTAAAAGTCATTGTAACTCTTTTAACTAAGATACTTTTATGCTCCCGCAAAGAAAATATATGGGCTGGGAATGTTAAGATAATTGAATTTCCAGGAAATGATCTCGTGAATTAATGAAAAGTCTTGAAAGGAAAACAAAGAGCCCTAGATCCATCAAAGTATTTCTAATGAAACTCTGAAGACTAACAAACCAAAACATACTGACGCCGGAAAAGTATAAATACAAGAAGGATATAATATATATCTCAGATAGTGATACCGCTAATAGTCAATTCAAACGTTAGGTATAGCACCAATTAAAAAAAAAACTGTTGCAAATCAGAATCAAACTCAAAACAGTTTCATTGGTCAGTGAACATTTTGGAATCATTGATAGAGCAACAGCTGCTGTAGCGTCATTCCTCTTTCAAGATTATGTTGTGATAAATGACTCAGAAACAATATTCTCTATCTTCCCTATTACACTCAAGCAGTGACGTGCTATCTCAAACTTGTAACCAAAGCATCTCGATAAGTGAATAGCGCTATAGCAAAAAACAGCATCAAGACGACTCCTTGAACGAAATTAATTCATCAAAAATTTCTGAAAAATCGGATTTTAAAGTACATTATTTCAATAAAAAAAACATAAGCAACTTCTTCAATGAATTTTGCGTAAAAGCTAGATATACATTTTTATGTTTCTGATTGTTAGGCTAAATAACCCACGTAAATTATTGCCGTGTTTAGAATGTAAATGTATTTTAAGAAAATAAATCTTAAGTACTAAATGTAAGTTAAAAATGAGTAAAAATATATTTTTTTCTTCTTTTTTTTTCATTGAGTCACTTTTTATTGAAATGCAGTAAGTATATGACAATTTTTTTTATCAAAACCGTTTTTTTTAAATAAATATATATTAAGGGATCAAAAACCTATCAATATTTTAAAGATAAAACTACAAGCTCATTTTTGTTTACATACGGTCGTTTCCTTTTCATTCTTCTTATGTATTAGTTTTCAAAAGTTAATGCATGTGGGTAAGAACTCCTGAAATGCATTTTCTTATTTAGTTTTTTCGTTAAGCAGTAGAGAGAAAAAGAAATAATAGAGGAATAGACTACGGGAGTGATTATTTGATTTCAAGCACTGCAATGGGCTCAATTCATGTGATGTCATGGTCACATGATAATGATAACCACGTATTTCTAGCTAATTAATCCAAAAGCTCATGTGAAGTCTTAGTCACAAGATAAAAGCAATCATGTCTTTCCAGCTAATCAGTTCATGCGTATCATTGTTGTTAACTTGTGCCTTTTGCAGAAACTTTCTTTTAAAATGTACATTAATAATAATGCATACAAATCAACAAAAAAGAAGTATTTTTTTTTCAATTTTAAAATCTTCATGTAGAAATGTTTTATAACTTTTTCACATCTTATGAAATTTGAAATTTAGTCTAAGTTTTACAAATAGAGCAACAAATACAAAAAGCTTAATGTTTGTTTTGAATTCAATGAAGAACACATATTTGTCTTTATCACGTGACCATGATCAATTGGGTGCATTCTGATTAATGACTCTTGGCATTGGCAATGCTTAGCTGATTTTAATTTAGATTAAGATTCAACATCATAGTTCCAAATGCATTCTTTATCACTATTAGCTATATTCGGTTTACCTCAATAGAGGCTTATTTTGTACCTGCAATAGTCGAATTGCCATGGCATTAGGCTTCTGATTGACAATGTTTCAGTCTAGTCAGCGGTTCGAATATTGATTCTATAAAAGACTTCATACCTAGAAGGGGTGGTGTGGTTATAAAGATATGGTTCCCTCTAGCTATACTCATCGTCTAAATATGCTTCAAAATTATTCAAAAGAAGCCAAGTCAAACCAGTGATTATCCAGGTCTTCGGAATAATAGAAGCTGGTTCAGTCTCATATATTTCCAGTAAAGCTCTCATGGATCTGGTCTAGCCTTTGAATAGCCAGAAAGATTAGAAATTGCCCCCCCCCCGAGTTTTGCTTTTGTTCATCCTCTCGAAAGCTAATTAGTTCTAAATCTGATTCATTATGATTTTCTGAGTTAGCTTGTCTGTTTTAGCGCAAATATACATTGGATCTACAGAGACGTGATAAATTGCTGTAGAGACGTAGTATATTTTCATTTATATATATATATATGTAATAATTTCCTCTAGCATCCTTTTAATTAACTCTTTTTAATAATATTTAAACAAGCTTTAATTCTTTGGCTCAAAACTAATGCCTTAATCTTAATCGTAATCAACTAGTATCAGATATCCCTTTCCCACCCATATTAACCAATCAAAGTTCTTATCACCAAATAGTCACGCGGTTTTCACCGTCGGCTATAAATACCGAGATCTGGAAAGCCTGCCCCCTCTTCTCTCTACAAACATGTAGCCAGTCGGCTGCAGTGCGTTTTGTAATTACGCTCTTTTCTTTGTTTTCGTCTTGTGAAATGTCGCTGCTGCTTGTCGTTTTTGTTATTGTGTCTGTTTTTGTATTCTTATCAAATATCTCTGAAATACAACTGTGAATTGTCCACCTACGCTATGTGTGTGTGAATAAACAAGATGAAATTTAATTCTGAAGATGTTTTCTGTGAAACTCCTGATAAACAAATAACAACACCGGATAACGTCCTTATATATATACTATATAATTTTTTGAGTGCATATTCCCAACATTTGTTTTAAATTTAACTTTAAAATTCTTTTTTTTTGTAATACTTAATTCATAAAGAATTTAATACTAATGTGAAACAGAAGTTATTATTACATTTAGTTAGAAGTTATATTGAATCACAAAAGTTCGATCGAAATTTAGGGAAAATTTTAAGCAATTATTCTATTCTAATTCTTTTAGAATAAGTTTCACTTGGAATGTACGAAGAGCGAACTCTGAAAATCATTTATTCATTTCTAGTGTGTATCTAAGCAATTTCTTCTAATTCCGTGAAAACTTATTTATATCCAAGTTCAAAGAAATGCTCTGATTGTTGAAATTAGTTTAAGGCAAGAAAAATATCCGACTTTCGCGTATTTTGACGAAAGCATCAGGTGCTCCTTCATCAGCTTTTAATTTAAGAATACTTTTTTCTTCTCAGAGTATTTCATATTACTATAATTTTTTTCAAAATAAGGCCAGAGAAATTTAATTCTAATTTTTCCTCTAACATTTTTCCTAAAGCATTACATCTCTGTACTAAACAATGTTTTAAAACTAGTAAATTTTTACATATGATTATATATAATTGCAATTTTTTTATTAGTTGTAGCAGTATTTGAAGTTTTAAAAAATTATTAGTTTTAAAATGTTTGATCCCATTGTACAGTACATTAAAAATTTCAGATTCTTCATTCAATTCTTTAGAGTTAAACAAATCTCTAGTTAACTGAAGAATTTTTTTCAAAACTTTTTGAGATATCTAAGGCATTTTTAATCCTTTCTAAGCAAATTTTCCTGCCTTTCGTAGATACTTATCATATTATCTGTTCGAGACATGGACCAAATTTCACATGCATAAGTTAATACTGATCTTAAAAGACTTTTATACAAGAGAATCTTTGTTTTTCTTTTGATTAAATTTGATTTCATATATTTTCGAATTCCATTGAAACATCTATTAGCCATTGTAATTATCTTTTGGATTTCAGTGGTACAGTTGTTTCTATTGTTAATTTCTGAACCTAAATAAGTGAAGCTTTCAACATCTTCGAAACTATACTTTGGTAGCATTTTACTATTATTAATTATGTTCAATTTTTGCCTATGGTGCTCATATCAGGGAGTGAGTTATAGTAACGAAATACTATAAAGTTATACGAGGGGCCCTTGGCGAGGAGCCTCAACATTTTGAACCAAGGTCAAGTGACAAAGACAGCACCTGAGGTGGCATCCCTCTCCTAACTTCTACCCCACACCAACGGGAAGACGTTTGAGCCTCGACGTGCAGCTGCGGGTCTTCAGCGACACTAAAACTCAAACTCATGATTCGTCAACCACGAGGCCATTACCTTGAACACTATTATATCACAACCACTATAATTCTTACATATTATAAATTGATACAAAATATATTTTCTTATACATTTTTAACTTTTTAAAAAATACTTTGTAATAAACTACTTCTATTTATGTTTTTATGAAGGGATTAATGATAAAAAAAAAGAATGCGCTCTGTGAAATGTGAGTTGCTTTACATCAAAAGTGTCTTGAGAACAATTTAAAAAAGAAAAAGTCAAATCTCATGTTCCTAAAGACGTAGAGAAATTCATCTTCATGAATATATTATCGCTCGAAAGTCCAAAGGGGTATTTTAGAGAAATACGGAACGCTTTCCGAAAATTCTTTCGATCACTGAACAACATGTCCACGAGTCAACTCACGTTGTTGTTTCAGTTGATTTATTCCAGGTCTCATCCTTTCGTATAAAATTCTACTTAATATTCATCAACTCCGTCTTCCTTGCAATTCAAGTGCATGAAGCTCAAGGTTTTTTCTCGTTCTATAATGTGTAAAATTATCAACGATTCACCGAAAAAAGCACCGAAGTTTTGAAACTGTTATTTCCAAATTAATCAATGTTAAAAGTTTTGCAATAAAATACCTAAATACCGTGAACATTGTTTAATACGAAATTGATGGGACTGAAATATTTTTCAATTTAAAAGAATTTCATATTAAAGGAAAAAAAAATATTTCAACAAAATTAAGTTTAATAAAGCATATTTTATTTACATAGATATGTATATGTGCATGCATTTAATAAAAATCAATGGAAAAAAACCTTCACAAGACCTTAATGACATTCAATGCAAAATTTTCAATTTTTTTGAAAACCACACATTGATTGAATTTTTGGAATATAATCTCATATTTTTCTTTGCATTGTCTTTCTTAGCATCTATTTATTAACAAATTACTCGATGTCATTCATTCTGTTATTCATTTCACCATTAGAATGTGCCTCTAAATAATTGAACATATTTTTCAGGATGTTCTTCATTTCGGATGACGTGGGAACAGGAGCTTCCTTATTCATTTCCTTTTCCTCATCAGAATCTGCATCAATGATATTTGTTGTGCCTTTATCAAGTACTAAAATCTGTTAGCCTTAATTTGGTTGTACACACATTATCATGATTTACTGGAACGGACTCTTCCGATGATACAGTAGGAAAGTCCAATCCTGCTGGTCTTTTCCGTATTTGTTCATTCCCAAAAGGGAAATCTTTTCATGTTAAGCGATTTTTCTTTCGTGTTAAGAGAAGAAAAGTATGAAAATACACAGTAGTTTGTCGGGAATGTTGTATTATTTCGTGTTGATCGATATTTCGTCTTAAGCGTTTTCGTGTTAAACGTATTTCACTATAAAATAGAATCGGAACAGCATAACCTTTGAATATTTACATCCTGAAATGTATAAACTTGCTCGATTCCTTAAAAAGTTGCAAAACAATGAGTGAAGTCTTTTGAACAGTTTACTGTGATGCACAGAAATTAAAACACATGGGAATACAATAGTACTTCTTAATTGAGTATCTACACTTTTTTCATCTCGTTTTTGTAATTAGTTTTCCAACAAATTTTATATAAACAATTCTCTCCTAGTACATGAAATATCTAATTGATAGAACGATTCCCATATTTGTTAAAGAGCATGAACTTTCTTCTGAAAATGAAAGGATATATTAGATAAAAATACTCAAATTAAGTAACTTCATGAACATTAACACGCACAGACACACAAAAAGAGAGTGAATCTCTCAGTTAAAACATAGTTCCGTCTAAATATAGCTTTAATGAATCTAATCTCTTTAAGAGTTGCTACTTTATGCCCACTCAGGGACAATCTAATTTACAATGAAGCTTACTATTCAAAACTTAATCCATTTTAGAATCCTTTTACAGTTCCAAATTATTCTGGAGTTTTTGAGACAATATTCCTCCTTTCTACTAATAGCATGTGAATTACTCCTCCACAAATTCTAGTTTTCAAAATGTTTTTATATCGGTAAATAGATTAAATTTCTCACCAAAATATATTTCATAATTATAATGTGCAGTTAAATAATTTAGTAAATTAACAAAAATTTGAAGACAAATTAAAATATATAATAAAGTACACAAAAAATATTTTCGAGATAAAAGTAATATGAGTTATGTCTCACGAATAAGTTGGAGGAGAAAGAAATAGATCACGCGTTGTTTGGACGGTGAGAATTAAATCATATACACTTAATTCTTTTACCACACAATCTGTACGTTTTTAAAAAATCAGTGTAAAAATATATTGTATGGAAAAATAGAAAATTGATTTCAGTCCTAAGAAGTCAATGAAAATAATACGATGCACTATGAATTTTCATGTTGGGATCTTAAATATTTTATTTCAAATAGATTTTAAATGTGTTTAACAAACAAAGTAAATTATTATTTAAAAAAGAAAAAAAATCCCACTAATTCATGCACACAAAGTAATATGAGCTACACGTAAGAAGATTTTATTCGTTATCACTTTATGAAAATAAAAGTATACGTTTTTGCTTAAGACTCCAGTATTACTATACCATCACTAAAAATGTCTTGAGTAGCGTATTTGTGTCTATCGGTGATATTCTTTTGTAATCTCCTACAAAATTAGGACTGTCCTCTTGTAGGTCAGATGTTTCATTAGATTTAAGAATGAATTTAGTAATGAATAGTTGTGGTTTGGTTAAGCCTTTGAATAATTATCCGTTCGAGGATATTAATGATTTCAAATTCTGAGAATTCTCTCAATTTAATTACAATCCTCGTTGTCAGTGCTGCAGTTACAAAAATAAAAGTAAAGTAAATTTTTTAAGAAAATTAGATCGATCGTGTTAAATCAAAGTAAGTCGTGTAAAAGGAAAAATTATTTTTTTTCCTTATTAAATCAAAATTATGTAAAAGAAATTCGTACGAAAAGTATTTGTGTCTACAAAAAGCATATGTTTAAAATTAAAAAATAAAGTGGAAAGCAAACATTGAATGAATAGCAAAAATCATATACGTTTTCACAACAACTCTTCATAATTGACTAAACAGCAGGCATATATAGCTGAAATGAAAGTTTGGAAAACAAAAATGGTTAGATGACATGCGAAGATGTACGACCCTCCGTTTCATTACATATATTCATTTTTACCCATCTTGCCAGGGACTTCAGACATCAGGTATCTATAGTCACATTATCGCTAGAACACCTGCTATTTAACTACCCTAGAAGGGCGGGTTATTGGATCAATTGGACGTTCGGATCCCAAAAATGAACGATTATAAGGAAAAAATTATTTACATGTCAAGAGTTTGTAGTAAAATTCTAGTTCGGTTAATACATGCGCAAAACTTAAATGAAATTTTTTTCATAAAAAGAGCAAATCTTTAAAAAGCTAAGTTTCAAAATCAGAACTTTTTAAATTAAAATAAAATTTATCTGCCAGCTAATTTAAAGACCTTCTCTCTTTGAGTAGTGTGTTATTGCATTGAGTTTGTCGGTATCCCCATTAATTATCGTATATCCTTATCGTGAGGTTAGAGGTTTAGTGAAACTACCAGAACTTTACGATAAGGCATACGATAGGGACACGCTTTCAGCTAGACATGAAGGTTTAGTTTCATTAATTATTCAGTAACACACCGAAAATATCTAAATATAGACCAAATTTTCGTGAGTAATTACTATCAAATATTATGATTATGTTAACTCATGACAAAAAAATGAATTCATTAACTATAGATTGAATAAGGAATAGTTTTACTATAACTTTGCATTTTCTTTTTTAATGTGCTTGACATTATAATTAATAAAGTTACCAAAAAATGTCTTTACAAAATTTCTTTCAACTCATGACTCGTCTTTAGTAATTTTAACAGAAACACTTAAGGTGACTGCCTACCTTGAAAATGTCGTTTTTCGTCTACATAAGACATTTTTTTTTTTAATTTCAAAATCTTATAGTTTGAACATTTTTCTTTCCAAAATAGTTTTTCTTTTTCCTTTACGTGAGACAGAAATAAAGTTAGAGTGATTTTAAAAAAACATCATTCTATGCAAAAGGGCAGTAAGATAAAACTTTAAATGAGTTTTTCTCAAAATTATGTTTTCGAAAGAAACTCTTTACCAGATACATAATATCTTAAGAACGAATCCAGATAACGTTTTGAAATTTTGTGGGAATGCTCATTATACTATTTTTTATTAAGTGAATTATAAGTTTTGATGTAGGTTAAATATTTTTTTCATTTAGGGTAGTTTTTATAAAGAAAAAACTTTAAAAATATCAAAATTTTCTTATTATTATGTATAATTGTCTGTAATTTTTTTATATTTTAATATTTCTCTTTGATTTTGGTTTATTTTGAAGAGTATCATAATATGAATGTTGTGTATAAAGAAAATTATATGATAATCGTATTGGAAATATTTATGCATTGTTACCCGTTTTAGTAAAAATTTAGTAAAATTTCCTTAAAAACAAACAGTTTTTCTAAAAGTACAATATTTATTTAAAATTTTTTATGTATTTACATATATCTTCTTTTATTTTTCTTCCTAAAAACACTCAATTTGTTTCAAAAATTTGTTTTTATAAAAAAATTGGTCCCGAAATTAGGCAGTCACCTTAAGGTATCCGAATACGTTCGGAACCGTGATTTTGCAAAAGCGCATAAATGGATAATTTTCATGATATTTAGTATCACTTAGATTAGAATACATGTATAAAATTGTTTTAAGGACATTTTGACAAAAAAAATTATTTAAATACAATATATCGGCAAAAAAATTAACTTAGAATAACCTTTTCTCTTCAAAATGTTCTAATTTTGTGAAAAATGCTTCTATTATAATAATATTTTTCCTGTATATATCTCAGACCTCTGTACAGAGGCCCAACTATAATTTTTGAAAAATTCACATTATTTTCAGAGTTACAATCATTTGAAATAATGATAGGCGTTTTTTTCTTAACATTTCTCCCCTTTGTTGTCGTAAAACACGGATAAACCCACTTCTAAGTTACATATTTCAAAAATTCTAGTTGAGCCTCTGTACAGAGGTCTGAGCTATATACAGGCAAAATATTATTATATTAGAAGCATTTTTTTTATAAAAGAATATTTTGAAAAAAGATTATTCTAAGTTAATTTTTTGCCGAAACATTGTATTTAAAAAAATTTTTTTGTCAAAATGTTCTTAAAACAATTTTATACATGTATTCTAATCTAAGTGATACTAAATATCATGAATATTATATATTTATGCGCTTTTTTAAAATCACGGTTTCGAACGTAGTCGGATACCTTAAGTTATTAACTATTTTCCCCCATTTCGCCCACGTGAGAAACTATTCGATTATCTGTTTTTCATTATTACAATGTGTCTTACACTTTTGGTGTTGCTCCAATAACCGAATAATCATAATCGCGAATTAGTGTTGACGTTGTTTCTGTCGTGTCATATGTTTAAGTCATGATGCTATGAGAGACCCACCGTGTAGAAAGGCTGGGGTACATTAAATCCGTCATGGTTCACAGTTATCACGATGGCGTAGTGGGAAAATGTGGAGAATGGGTTAGGAGGTTTAAATCTTGTCAGTTGAACGGGACTCAAAATAATTATGTCTGTAACCAAAAGTTCGCGTGTTGTTTCGAAGAGAGAAAAAGAAAAACGTTTATAAATCAATCAAATAATTTTATTCTCGAAGAATAAAATCGTGTACTCTTGCATTTATTCCTTTATAACCTTACCAAACAATTTATTTCATTTTAGAGATAAATTTATTGAACCATAAATTTATTGGATATATTTATTGGTATATATTTTATTGGATTACAAATTTAAATAGACACCAACACTACAATTGCAGTAGCATTAGACTGATAAACTGCTCTGGATGCATTTCAAGATTATTATTATTTTTTTTTTTTATGTTTTCCATTTTGATATTTTTGTGTACCATTTATGATTTCTCTCTCGTTTCAAAACTCAGCATATGATAAAAGATTTCATGATAATGTATCAATGATTCAATGATAAAAATGTTCTAAGATGTTGTTAGAATGTTAGTTATTAGAATGTTCATAAGTTAAAATATAGTTTGTTCATTAATCTAAACAAAGAGCTTAAGTTACTAAGGCTTTTGGTGACAGATCTCGTGTTTTTTAACAAAAGTCAAATGCTAAGGACGATACCTGAGCTGGATAACCTCTTTTTTGAAACATCCATACTGTCAACGATAAAATTTAAGACACGATAGGTTTAAAGTGCATTTCAGCCACACAACTCAACGGGTCTTTAATTGAAAATCGGGACTCTTAAATAATTACAACTACACTGTCTCTGAGTTTTTAACCATAACCTTTCATCAACCATCACCACCGTAAGTGTAAGTAACATATGAATATTTCGATTCTACACCTAGCCTATTTTCCTAATTCCCTGATTTTTAAAAAACCTACAACTGAATGATATAACCTCTATTTTATTTATGCTTACATAAAGAAAAAAAATCAAATATAGCTGAGATACAAATAATGCTACAGCAAGCACTGTTTCTTCGTCGAAAGAAACTACAATTCAATATTTCAGCATAATAGTAGTATCTTAAATCAAATTATATGTTTTCAGTATTATTATTCAAGTACATTCAATGTAAATCTTCCAAAAAATTAAAAGATAGCATAATGTTAGAATAAAAACAAATTTACGGTAAGGAAGAAATTCAATAAATAAATTGCGTGTGTATCATTGAAACTATTCGATTTTAACTTTGCAAATCTTTCTTTCGTAATCAGTTACTTTGCAGCAATGGAATACAAAAGCCTTGAATAAGTAGACAACCGTAAAATTTATTTCTATTTTCCTTTATTATGAGTCTAGCTATAAGAAACAAAGCATTTTATGCGATTTTATAGATTTACCTTCCTCATCCATTTCTGGTTGTCAAAACCACATGTCAGATTCCTCACTTCTTCACTTGTCTACTTTTTATTTTCGTCAATTTTACTCTGATTTATATTGTTTTGGTTTTCATTTTCTTTAATATCCTCATTTTATTTCAAACATTTTTCCGGGATAAAATCTTAACTGCATAGGCATTTATGTGGTGTATTATTAATATTATTATTTGAAGGAATCCTAGACGTCTTACTCTAGTCTGGGAATTTTCTTTTAAATTCAGATGGTTTAAATGATTTATTTCTTGACTTTGACAGAATAAAATATTGAGGTTAATCACCTGTTTTTCTTTTCTTGTCTGTTGAAGTATTGATTCATTCCATAAGCTGAGTGGATGCGATATTGGAGGGGTTAAAACCACGTGATCATAATCGGCACAGTCTGTCCCTGGGTTCCACTAAATACTCTTAGTGTACAGAAATGACAAAGTGGGGTGCGATTGGGAAAAAGTGGGGTCCGAATACCCCAGAGTGTGCACCAAAGGAGTAGGTACGGTCGTGATTACTTGCGAGTATATGATCAATGAATGTGAGTTTGTCTCAGTGGTCACTGTTTGGTTTCCTTAGTGTCTGGGAACCTCAAATAAACAAATGCACTGACTTTAAAGCGCATGCGCAACAAATCATTAAAAGCCTAACCTTTTGAGAGAATATATCTTCGAATGTTAGTGTGTGTGTGTGTTCAAGACGAAACAATAACACAGCGGATATTAAATTCTAATTGTAATCCGTAAATTTGTTATTTAATTTTAATGTATATATCGTATAAAATAAATAAATAATTTTACTTTGTAGCACTCATATATATATACATTTATATATACAGTTTTCACTTGACATAAGACAATTTACTGGAAGAATGTATTAATTTCTTGCAGTCGTTGAAAGATTGAGAAGAATTCCTGTGGTATTTTACATACTTATTGATTTACAATAGATCAAGCTGTGACATAAAAAGCACAATTCTCGGTTTTAGGGCAGTACACAAAAGCGTTCTTTCTTCCCTGCGGAGCTCTCAGCTTTTATAGTTTCCTCAACCAGAAGCTCTTAGAATGATATAATTTCGGTTACCATTTTATGTAATTGGTCAAAATAACTGGATGAGGCAATATTGCATCATCTTGTTTTAAAAAATGCGTGCGAAGAAATTTTTAGAATTTAGTATTGTAAGTAGGCGGGTATAAACTGAAAAATAATTGTTGGTGGTGTGGTGGATCAAGTAATATGTTCAAAAAAGTCTTGGACGGTTCAAGACTATTAGGAATAAAATTAAATGCCGCGAGAGAAAATTTCTACATTGTTTCGGATATGTTATGTACATATTTTGAAACCTGGAATTTCGGGGAATCCCCGTAGCGCTTCGAGCAATTTCGGGGAATCCCCGGGTTGAAATAAAAGAGCGCTAAACCGAAACAGCGTTAAGCGGGGTCTTACTGTACTTCCATATTTTACAGTCAGCCAGTACTAATTTCGTCAAATGAAAATACATCACTAATTCAAAATGAGGCGACAAATGCCGCCGTACTCATTATTACTGTGTTCGAATGTGCAAAAGAACAGTTTCCACTATTGGCTGCAAAAGGCGGCATTTTGTGACGGGTTTTGATTTGACAGAATTGGTCGACGGTGTGATACCAAAGTACCAAATAAAATTTTTATAACTGTGAAAATCAGTATTTAAAGATAAGAAACAAGGAGAAAATGCAAAATAAAATGCATTAATTTTTTAAGATTGTATTAATTTTATGAACTATTTAGAAAATTAATTTTGGTAAATAAAGTTAGATATTAAAATTTAAACCCCGGTACTTACATATTATTGCAACCTATTGGTGACATTTTATAAAACGAAGCACATGATTGCCAATTCAACGCATACGACACAAGAAAGATTGGGGTTCCTAACTTGGCGAGTTATTTTGAACATTGGTGATTGTTGAAACAATATGTAAGTACCTAGATCAGCGTTTCTGAAACTGTGAGGCGCGCCTCCCTAGGGGGGGGGGTGCTAATCCTACCAGCGGAGTGCGAGCAAATCAAAAAGTATAAAATAAAAGATTATTTAAAAAGAATATTAGTTTACAGAAAGGAAGCAAAACAAACATACTTTGGACATAATAAAATATAAAATACACATTCACAGTGATGTAATATACTTATAAATGTATCAGTACTGCACAACGTATTTGATCATTAATTCATCAATACAAAATTAAGAACAAGTCTAATGATTACTACTATTGATCCCATGGGCTTGTCATATACAGAATTTCATACTTACCTTGATAATTTGTACGGTTAATAATTATAAAGTTGTATATTTAGCTTTAACATCAAAGTATATTATTATTGAATTCAATACATTGTTATTGTATGGAGGAGGGCACGTTGAAAATTAGGTCGCATATATCGAAAGTTTGAGAAGCCCTGAACTAAACGTCTTATATTTCGATACTCTTAAGTTGGTTGGGAGTTGGCAATAGATCGTCAAATGTTACTACCAGTCGCGGATGAAATATTTCTAATCTTAACTGTTTCCTATCGTTCTGCATGTGATTTGCATTTGTAAATCTCTAAAATTAGAAACAACCATCAGTAAGTTACTTTCCCCTCTTACATATTCTGTGAATCGCCACCAAATGTATTCACTTACTGAGAATCGAACCAAATTTTGCGGCTATATTTAGTATGAATAAATTATTCTATAATTACAACTTGTATGAATAAATTCTCTCAATTAATAATTTTAAAAAACTATTTCGCAATTCTTGCAAGCAGGTTGAGTTTTAAGTATTAATTGTGAGATAAGCTATTAATATAATGTTATATCGAAGGAAAATGACATCTTTACGTGGAAAGACTTTTATTCGAAACTGTGTTTCATATATAATGTAAGGAAGATGAATTTGTCTATGTCAGTTTATCCTTGGAATGTTTAGAAGTATGAGAAAATTACAAATGCAAACTGTCAAAAAGTTTATGGCAAAACACATGGTACTTCTTCTGGATACAAATGGTCCAAGCATGATAAATGTTTTAAAGACATGCATTCAGATTAAATACATCTAGAAATAAATATATATACATGCCCTTTTTAATTTGAATAAATATTTCCGAAAATGTTCCACAAAAACTATGTCAATCACAGTAAAATATTTCAAATATAAAAGCTAAAAATCGTAATTCAGAGCATATATTGATTTCGTTTACAAATTATGTAATGCATCTGTATAAATTTTTTAACGATCCTTAAATATAATTTATTGTATAAAATGCTTTCAAATATATGATATCACGTGAGTTAATAATTTTGTGGAATAGACATGAGCTATATGAGAACTTCTAATAAAAAATCAGGCTTATATTTTAAATATGTTAATTGCTAAATTGTTAACCCCTTTTGGTTGGATTCCATTTTAGCTCACATCTGCAAACGAAATATTATCCTCATCTTGAATAGAATAATACAGAAAATGAGCTGTGTGTTTTCGCATCTCGGCAAAATTTATATTTATTTTTGGCAGAAGTGTAAATAGGATTTTACTATTCCTTCTTCAGAATGGTCTATAAATGTTTGAAAATTTAGATTTATAGCAACAATTTTGGTGTTACGAACATATAAAAAATATAAATAAAGAATACAATGCTTTGGACGATTCTTAAGAGCATTTTTGTTGCTTATCTTACATTGGTATTTGAAAAAGATCGAGTAATTATACACAAATGTACTATCTCGAGCTTTTTTTATTTTCATAAATACGGAACGAATTTCGATAGTGAATTTTTTTATGCGATTTACTTATTGTATTGTTTTGACATAAGGTTTATTAAGGTGTTATGTTTCCAGCAGCAATGTTTTAGTAAAGTAGTCTGGACTGATATTAACCCGCGATCACTCGCGCGGGGTGTTCTGTACACCCCAGCAACAAGGAAATCTTCCCAGGATTCTAAAAAGAATGCGCAGAACCACGATTTTTTCTGTAGCTGCGCAGTTTAAGTCATTGAACCTTCAGGCCTGATACAAATCTTTTTTCTCGAACGATTGGAATGTAATGACCTTCAAAAGTTTATCTGGGGGGCTGAAAACTCCCACGAGTTCAGCATATGTATACAGTCTGCTCGGAATGTTTGGAAAATGATTAAAATATTTTCCACTTTCTACAATCATTATCTCGTTAATTATAAAGTATATTTATTACTGGTATATACGTTTTATATATATACTGGTTTATGAAAAAATATAAAATTACGCGCTTCAAAATTAAAATTTTGTATGTTTAGTTTAAATTAATGTTAGTCTCATTTGTATGCAATAAATTTAATAATTTTATTTGTATAATGCAAAAAAACATCTTGTACTTCATAAATATGTAGCATAATGAATTAATTTTATTTTCATAATTAAATACACGTGTTAAAAGTTTGGGGTGTTCTCTACACCCCGCGAGTAACGACGGTAGTAAAAACAGGCGCGAGTGACCGCGGGTTAATTGTTAATTCTTAGCGAATATAATTAAACACATCACTAATGGTTAATTCCTGTTAAATATTTCAAGAATCTGCAAAAGGATACAAACGTGAAAAGATATCTAAAATAAAATAAAGGTAACCGCATGAAAATCATTTTATAATGTACACAAATCAGAAAGCATAAGAACACAGAACAAACATTTCAGGATTTTCTTTTAAATTGTAGAATAACTTTTCTGCCTCTGTAGATCGACAGCCCTGAATATATCCTGGAATTCTCAAGCAGCTTCCTCTAAGCTAATATTTTGTTAGCAAAAGTCCTTGAATTCTTGATCCTTAAGCTATCTCTTTCAATGTAGTCAACTCATCTGAATTTTTGAGTAGCTATAGGGCAAGTACTCTTAGGCTTAGCCAGGAAAACTCCTGATGTAGTGCTGTCCTCCTTTATGTGAATCCCATGACCAATTCATGATCAACGATACAGCAATAAAAAACATGAGAGAATACAGAAAATTTTCAAGTTTTATTTACATACTTTACGGGTGTTTTATGTGTGAAACCTTTGTCACAAGGCAAGGGCAATGCAAAATTTCAGTTCCTGCAATTCAACACAACATGGTACTATCAATGTTAGTGACAACACCTGTTATTCTTTCTCTGATATACGTGTAATCCAAACACTTGGTCTAATGCATAAGATCCAAGATATCGTAATCCCTTTTTCATTGGATGAAGAGGAACTGCATGAAAGAATAACACGTGCTGTCAATAATGTAATTAGTACCATGTTGACTATAGTGAGGCAAGAACTGGACTAGCATATCAATGTATGCAATGTCGCGTTCTAAATGCCACCATGTAGAACATGTTCTTTAATACCGTATTCGTCTTACTGCAGCTCTCTGAAACCTTGGAGGAATTATAAATAATCATGTATTTAAATTTGACTAATGTTAACATAAACATTTTAAACACAGACTTTAATAAACATTTACACATAAATACACATGCATAATACACATAAACACACACACACACATAAATGCCCTATATAAAACTCAACTTTTATTTTCCATTACACCTTCAAGTAATAGATTAAACACCCAATTATTTCTCTGAGCAGATGGTCCAAACAGAACACTTTTCATCCTAGATCATTATTTTTATAGCCCATATGTCAGTCTTAACTTTCAAGTATAACTCATAAACTAAGAGGTGCTGAACACATCTGGATATAAGTGGTAAAGCTACTTAGAATTCACTTTTGGCGTCGTTTTCTCTCAGCGACAGACATGTAGATTGCTCGCTGAATAAAACCGTTTTTAAAATAAAGCTTGGTGTTGACTTGAAACATCACATATATATGCATACATATATATATTTACATACATAACTTTATATCTAATATGTATATACTCGTACATATCTTTGGCTCGTCATGGAATTTTTAAATTGGAGCAGAAACATTTTAATTTCCTTTTTTGTACGAAATTGTCGACTACTTCATCTTGATATAGCCGATATTAGTAATTTTTGAATTATTTTTAATATGTTGCTAATTTGTTAATAAAAATTACAAGAGTAGATAAAGTCCTAGCAAAGAACATTTAAATGTAGAAGTAGAAAAGAAGGTAAGAAAATTCTCAATCCGTTTCAATGAATGCCATTAATTGGGAAATATAATTCACTTCTAATTTTTACAAGTCTTAGAAGACTTTCTAATACATACATGTGACTCAGTAGATTAATAAAACGCACAATAAAACTTTTGAGAAAAATCAAACTTAAAAACAGAAGAGAATCGCTCCACTTTTGGAAACATAACTGTATTTTGTGAATAGTTTGTTCTTTAGAATAACACAAATTTGCATATTTTTAGTGTTAAGAAGAACATGTTACACGAAACGAAAGTTACCGTTAAAAGAACTACCTAGATTTCAGACATAAAATTTTACAAATAACACCTCAAGAAATATAGGGAGGTAGAAATGAAACTTGAAATGCACTTTGATCTTTTACACTTTATCGACCAGTCGCTCTCACGATGAGTTGTCGCCAGATTATTTCACACGAGACACCAATTGGCGATGCTGGTAGACGACGTAAATTTTAGTTAGCATGGTAATTGGCTTGTAGAGTCGTTAAAATACTCATATATTTAACTCAAGTCCCTTCTCAGCGTTCACTTCTTCACTCTAACTAAGCTAACTAGTTTTGCGAAACAAGTACGGAGATCTGGTAACTCGTACACAGTGCTGTTCTCTCAGAAGTAGTACAATTAGTTGTAGCTTATTTTCAGTTTCGTTACAGTGACATAACTTAATGTTTCAAGAAAAAGGAAGTTCTTATTTTTTATTTCATAGTTTTGGATAAGTGTGTCTCCAAAGCTGAAATTATATGTTTTAAATAAAAGGAACGAATCCATTGAAATTCATGCGACAATTCTTTACATTTGTATCATGTAATGTGATATAAAAGATATAAATATTCGAAGACAGGGTAATAACAGTACATGAACTACTTTTTCTTAAAATACATTCAAGAAAAAGGCAAATTAAATAAGAAAATTTCAGTGAAACTGAATGTTATATGCTAGAATCAACAGAGAAAGTTTTGGTCTGTTTGGAAAAATTTTTATTTTTGTTTATTAAGTTATTTTAAAAATTAATCCAGGCTCTTTACGACTAAAAAAAAATCCAAAAGCTTTTGCTGTAAAATCCTTTTTTAGCCTACATTTTTGGCAAAGAAAAAAAAATAAATTGTGCCAAATTTCGCCAGTAACTCATTTTTCTGTATTGGAGATATCTAATATGATGATAATAATTCGCCAAGTTGGAGATAAGTAAAAATGGGGACTAAATAAGATCCTAATAGCTTGTACTTACATTTGTGCTGCACGTTGCTAATATGCGTCAATTCATTTGATTCTTTCTAGATACAAATTAATACATGTAAAAATCCCACTGTTATATACATTCTAAATTCAGGACGATCATATGTTAAATACAATATCACGCACTTTATATTCAATTCAGAACTGACATTAGACTTGTGATTCTATCTGTAAAATTTAAAAAGGTTTCAGATTAGATCATTGGTTAAAAAATTACAAAAAATAAGATTTTTCAGATTAAAAAACAACAACTTTTATTATATGCGTATTTTTAAATCAAGTACATATCACTTACCTACATGCGTTATTATTGTTTACAAATATATATATTTTTAAAAAGAATCTGTAAAAAGAAAAAGTTAGTCTCAGCGAACTGCTTAAACCGGAAACTCCTGTTTGTAGTAGTCATGTGACAATGCCGTCACATGAAGTCAGCCCATTGGATAATGTTTTATTATGTACTTTGCACGAGTGAATGGTAATAGTTATTCCTGAGGAACCTATATGAAACTAAGGAACAATTCAATCTCCTTATGGAAGAAATGAATATTTTTTAAGAAACTTTGTATTTAATCAGTTAAAATGAATACATCTCAAAAATTTTCACTGTTTTAATAGTACAGGCTCAAAAAAATGGGATACAACAATTAAAAGGCAAAAATATAATTCCTGAAACAATATTCATTTAAAAATCATGTCATTTACAACCCATTCATTGCACGTATAAAATTTTGGTTATTTAAATACAGCGTTATTCAAAAATCTCTCCAAGGTTTCTAAGCGCTATAGTAAAAGAACTAAGACGAATGCAGCAAAAAGGAACATTTGAAAAAATACAGATCCTATTCAAGTTTTATTTGCGTAACTTTTACAGGTGTTCTATTTATGAACCCAAGGTTAAACGGCATACATCAAGCCAATAGTCCATTTCCTCCCACACTCTACTGAGCATGGTGCTGTCAACGTTATTGACAGCACCGGTGATATTTCCCATGTTGTTCGAAAATTTGGTCTTTTAAATAAGACCAAATTTTTGTAACCCTTTTCTCAAGTGATGTAGCAGAACTACATGGAAATATAACTCGTACTGTCAATAACGTTGATAGTACCATGTTGAGTAGAGCGAGGCAGGAACTGTTTTGATGTATGCCGTGTATCCAAGGTTTTACACATAGAAGACCAATAAAATATGTAAATAACTCTTGCATTGCATGTGTAATCTTTTAAATGTTCTTTTTTACTATATTCGTCCTATTTTTTTGCTGTAACTTTTCGAAGGGAATTATGAACAATTCTGTATAATTCATCATCATCATATCCGGCAAGGCAGCCCCTTGTGGGCCAGTTCCTTTGAAGTTTCCTCCACAATGACCTCTCATTCACCTTCGTTCTCCAAGTATTTCTCGTTTATAATCCCGAAGTCCGATTCTACTGAGTCTGTTCATGTCAGCCTTGGTATTCCACGCTTCCGAATCCCAGTGACTTTGAACTGCAGTAGCTTTTTGACAAAATTATCATCTGGCATTCAAACTATACTGGTTATACGGGCCATCCAATTCATTCTATTTATTTTTATGTATTTAACGATGTCAGGTTGTTTATAAATTCTATATAATTCAAAATTGTATCTTCTTCTCCAGCTACTGTTTTCGCTTACGTAGTATCCAAATATACTTCGAAGAATTTTTCTTTCAAATTATGCTATTCGATTTTCTTCCAGTTTTGTTATTGTCCAAGTCTCAGATGCATATGTCAGAATTTGTCCAGTAAGAGTTTTGTAAATAAAAATTTTGTGTTTCTTGTATGACTCGTTGAAATAAAATATAAATGTAATCTATTACATTACAGAAGATTGTTGCACTCATTATACAAATATTTATAAAAAAAATCCCAAAACAAACAAAAAAAACTGTTTATAACAATGCAAAAATATTTATCTCTTTTCATACAAATGCGTTACTTGATATCTCTCAAAATACAAAGAAGCAGAACTTATATATTGTTTAATAAAAGTAGTTTTTTTGTGTATGTGTGTATGTGAAAACCGAACTCACAGTGTGATAAAATGGTTCACAAATTCTTCTGACCATCCTATTTTTCCATAAGGTTCTGAGCAAAATAGACCTAGAAGGTTTCTTTATTGAATTCCTCCCGTCTTTCTGTGAATAATATTTCCTACTCAGCACCGTTGCCAAAAAGGAATGCGTATTTTCTTCCCTATCGCGTCACCTAGTTCTTGCTACTGAATAAAATACACGGAATCTTCCAGCTACTTTTTTTTGTATCATTCAATTCTAAATAATAAAAGAAGCAGAAGCATATTTTTATCTCCTTTAAGAAAGTGACCAACACATCGCACTTCCAAAAATGATGACTGGTCTCTTTCGCGGAATTCTATGAATAAATATTGATGGGGGAGTGGGTAGAACGTTATGGATGACCAGAGATATTTGATGTTCAACAGCCTTTATTTTCAACTAGGGAAACTAAAGAAGTGTGTTTTTTTTCTTAACTGTGTATATATTTTCTCAACTATATGAAATATTCTTTATTATTAAATTAAGTAAAAATACTTCTAAATCTATTTCATGGAAAGATTTTAACATTTAAAAATATAAGGTTAAATTTTATTAATTTGGTTTCTAAACATAAAAAAACTGTAGCTGTAATAATTTGTGATAGCCCATGGGCTGTGGGTATCATCTCTTCATCATCCACGCGTCTTAAGTTTGAGGGGATAAAAGATTGACCATTCAGAGATTCCATAATAAAATTATATTCTTAATTTAATTATTAATTTATATTCAGCAAAGCAACACAAGTCTAGGAGGCTTATGATCAGGAGTGATGAGACATAAGCAAATAATTCTAACAAATAGCGCAATAAACCACTAAATCTATATTTATTGATGATTCCCTTACTAGAATCCACCCTAGTATTAAAGTTTAATAAAATCTATCTTACCGCTATTCCAAGGCGAACAGCTACAGTCCTTATATCGTCAATACAATCCTTGATCCATCTTGCTTCGGCAAATGGACGATCTTCTGGCTTCGAAATCACTTCGAACTCTCCTTCTTAGAGCTTCTCTTAGAACTGACTTAACACTCATAGAACTCCCCTAGCACTTCCTAGAACTTCCTCTCTTAGAGCTTTGCTTGAACTATTAGAGCTCCTCATAGAACCTCCATGCAAATACTGAAGCTCCAATATATACACATTCCTAATCTGCATAATTGCGTTCTCTTCCTGAGTTGGTTGGAAAGAGTTGCCATTCTGGCCCTAAAGATTTCCCAAGAGGGCTTTTAGTCAGAAGGCACGATAAAACCCCGTCACAAATCATTAAGTATTTTCATAATATAAGAAGGAACATATAATATAAACAAATATTTTAAGTCGATTCCTACTTAGGTCAACAAAGCTAAAAAATTTTTTAGTTACTTTTGATCAAATAATTACAGTTACTATAAATATATATATATATACACTTATGACAGAATCACAATATTTAGTGGCAATTAATTTTTATTAATCATCATTAAAGTATCATATTGTCACCCCAAACAATCGTGTATATAAAATTTCAGTTCAACTGAATGCTTTAAAACATGAGAAAAAAATCTATGACCCAAGTCGCAAAAATGAAGCCAACGTGATTGTATATGTAATTTTTTAAGTAATTAGTTCCAGTCAATTAATTTTAATTAATTATAATTAAATTATCGTATTGCCACTTTAAACAATCGTATATAGAAAACTTCAGCTCAAATTAGCGCTTTAAAATGTGAGAAAAAAACCTTTCAAAGTTTTGACACAAGTCGCCAAAATGGTCGCTTAGTCGCCAAAAATGATGCGAACGTGACTGTATCTGTAATTCTTATAATAATTAGTTTTAATCAATTAATTTTTATAAATTTTTATTAAAACACCGTATTGTCACCCAAAATAATCGTGAATATATAAAATTTCAGCTAAATTGGGCGCTTTAAAATGTATTTTATAGACGATTGAAAATTTGAACAAGATATAGGGGAACAGTGAATTAATAGTAGAAATTGTAGAAAAATATATGTATCACTTTGTTATAGATTACCGTCATGTTATGAAAAAAACAAGATGCTTATTTTAACCGTCATTAATTTCTAGAAAAATGCTATAAAACTATATGGGCGTATATGCAACGTATTTAAAAAAAAAAGATTAATGTAACAAAGCAAAAATTGTTTGTAAAATATGTTTACCATATTCAAATAAAATGCTCCTGAATAATATGATTATACGGTATTTCATGGATATATATGGATATATGATTAAAGTTTTTAAAAACTTACTGAATATTATGAAAGAAATCATTTAACTTTTTGTCAAATAGGTAAATATTACATATGTTTGAGTAGTTGAACTAATACATCTTCAAATTCCTGTTTACTTAATAAATAATATATTTGGGGAAACATTTAGGCAGATTTATAGCGTACAGCAGTAGAATTCGTAAATTAGGAACAAATTTATCAAATTAACTCTTTAATAAAGTAATTAAGTTTACAACTTTTCCTACGTGAAAACTATTAAATTTGATGAAATAATTTGATTTATAATAGGGTGTACTTTGAAAAGTGACGCTAGGTTATTACGCAATTATTTTTAGATTATTAAGATTAAAAGTGCAACACAAATGCACAGAAATCAGATAGAAACGAGTAAATATGCGCACAAGAATAGAAAAACGATTATAATTCCATAGAATAATACACAATGCTAAAAATATTAAATATTTGAAAAAATGGAAATTAAAACATTGATCTCATATAAAATAGCAAATTTCTAAAATAACTTTAAAGGAATCGTTGATAGTTTTATTACATGAATTAAAAAAGATTTCTGAAGTATATTACCTTTTTCTGTATATTTTCACCAACAAAGTTAATGATTTATTTATACTAGTGCCTCTAACATTAACAAAAAAAAAAAAAAATAATATATATACAAATCATTTTAATTCTTTACTTTTCTTTACAAAATTTCAATAATATTATTTAAAAAAGGATTAACAATCCGAATACAAAATTCTTAACAGAGGGCAGAATAGAAACTGTGATTCATTGCTGAATCTGATTGAGGGTTCATTTTTTTATAGTTAGGTATTAACTGGAAAATGAAGCCCAGTGGCTGAGTGATTAGTGCATAGCGCTTCCACACGACAGATCCGAGGTTCAAACCCCAAGCTGGGCAAAGTTGACTCGATAAAATGAGTACCAAGCTTTCTAGGGAAATTTACACTTGAGGGTTTTTGCGTCAGACTGACCACCTGACCGGTACATTTGTTCATGTATCTCGGGATCCAAGGTCACGTATACTGAGTTGGACACAGTAGGCCTTGTCCCTCATGGGATGTCACGCCACTGAGATAAGTTAAGTATTAACACTAGAAATTATATAAATCTTATCAATGTAAACATTGATTTTCCGGGTTTAATAGTGGATATATATAATTCCTGTAAGCAATTTTATACGTTTTAAAAACATCTAGGATATCTTAGACATTTAAGATTTCTCAGATGATTATTATACTATTAATCATGCTAAACTATGACAAAAAATTGAAATAATGGACTAAGTAAAAGACTTTTATTTAGCTTTATAGTCCCTCCTGTTAAAATAAAATTTAAAGAGGTTAAATATTACCTTTAAAAAAATGATAGTTATTTCTGTGATTAAATCACTAGTGTGCGTGTGTGCATTTTATAAAATCCACGCGTAAGCATCTTTTCTCTGCTTCCAAACCTTGTTTAAAAGCATAACGAATTATATTACTGATTCCTCATGCCAATACAAGAAGTAGTGAAAGTAATGTAGAATTATTATATGTTCCCCTTTCTGTTTCTGTAGAAGTATTTTCACAGAAATAGTAGTGTAGATTCACTCTCTATTCGTCAAGAAAACATGGCGGGCTAAGCCTCCTTGTTGCTGGACTTGAAACACTTGTGTCTAAGATTGGAAACCTTTGGATATTGTCTGAAATTAGTGTAATGTTTAGTGGACTGGATGATGAAAAATAATTATTGAATTCAGTTATCGATAGAACAAAGATTTTTCAAATGATTTATTTCTCCAGTAAATTCCACGTTACAGTAAACACTGAGTTCTAGTTCTATTTAATATGCGCTACCTCCCATTATTCTTCCTATGGATCTTTTACATAAATAGTATGCAGTTCAATTTGAAAATCCCGAATTCATGGCTGTGATCACTTGGACACCGTGACCACATTAAAAAAAATACAAACATTTTAGTGAATGGGATTTAGAGTATACTAGTAATATACGTAATATTTCTGACATCTTAAAACTTTTAAAAGCAAAATTAAATAAGTGTTGCAATATTTTTAATAAAATATAAAGAAAACATTATAATACCGGGTGTTTCTAAAAGAATATCGAGTTTTATCACTTATAGTATTTATCACATATAAGTTACAAGTATAATTCATACATTGACTGAAAGAGTAACTGAAACAGTTTTACCTACAAGTTAACAAATGTTCAATGTGAGCCCATTCGTCACACGGCACAAATCAAGTCGATAGGTGCGTTCATCTCAAATTTTTTTCAGTGTGTCTGAGGTAATTCTTATAACAGCTGCTTCAATCCTGTGTATTAAGTCTGGAAGGTCAGCTGGTAGCGGAGGAACGTTCACACAATCCTTTATGAACCCCCACAGATAAAAATCACATGGCGTCAGATCGGGTGAACGTGGAGGACATGTGATAAAAGCTTTATCGAGAGGCTCTTTGCGGCCAATCCATTGGTTGGGTACAGTGATATTTAACCAATCGCGTACTGATAGATGCCAATGAGGAGGTGCGCCATCTTGCTGCCAAAAGAAGCTATTTGGTTCATTTTGTTCCAATTGAAAAAATAACCATAGTTGTAGAGCATCAAGATAACAGAACCAGTTACAGATAGTTACCAGTTACAGCCTTGGTTTCCCGTACTTTTCTCTTTACGAAGACAGCCAGTTTCAAACTGATGATACCAACTCAGAATGTTATAATTATTTGGTGGATGGCAACCGAACTTACATAATACGGAATGCTCGTTGCACAGTAATAGCAGATTCTGTTTTTGCAAACCGGAGAACACAAATGCTTTCTGTTTACTAGTCGCCATTTTTATACTAGGGCGTTAATCGGCGAGAAAGGAAAAAAATTAGCATACGTTTTGCACACATGCCAGCAAACAAAACTGTTTCAGTTGCTCTTTCATTCGATGTATGAGTCATACTAATATGTTATATGTAATGAATACTACATAAAACGTTAAAACTCCGATATTCTCTTAGAAACATCCGGTACTTATTTGATTCATTGATCTCAAAATACGTTAAAAATATATCGATTATAATCTTCACAACTGTTGTCAATTATTTAATCAGAAACATAGAAAATATACAGAAAATGCTCCGTGTAAATATCGAGCATTTGTATTCAATAGCAATCTCATGAGAAACACCATATACTAAATTTAATAGTTCATAGTATTATTTAGAGTCACAAAACTGGCTTCCAAAACGGGACAGACATTCCAATTAGCTTGCCAGACGATAGAAATTCACATCGTCAGGGATTAAGACACTCCCAGCCTTTACTTTGGGATAAACGTCTCAAGAAAAGAAGTGAAAAGAGCTGAATCATGCATTGGGGGAGTGAAGGGTCCTTATGTTCCGTCCCAATAATTGCGACGTCACCCTTCACAATTAGGGCAAGAAAGGCACAGTCATGTCTTAAATATCGATCAGATAGGTCATTTCGATCTCACATTGTTTCACCCTGTTTGCGGAAGCTCTTCTGCCCCTTTGTTCCGTTTTTACTACAGCCTCTGCCTTTTCATCGAAGAACAGCAGAAAAAAAACTGAATCACAAAATCACTTGCCTTCAAAGAAAGATTCTTTTCTAATCAATGTTTGTCCTGTCTTTCAATAAGAACCGGATAGGGGCATTTAGGGAGGAATACATTTTTAGAATGGTCTCGTATTTTCTTTTCGCAAGATTGGGTTTTGTTGTCTTATTTGCTTTCTTTCAAAATAAATTGTTTGAATGAATTTGCTTTTTTAAGAATCTTCGTTTGGAATTTCAATGAAAGTGGCTGCGTCTGATGCTTTCAAATCGCATAGGAAATACATGTTTTTGCATTTAGTTGATTTACTTACAACCAATATATATATATATATATATATATGACCCTTGTACGACTTACGGAGGACTAATCTCCATTGTACAAATTATTAAAATGTTAATACTCATTGCTCAAGTTGTAAAACTGCAATTTACTTGTATCACGCTGTATTATTCAGTTGTTCTATTTTTTCTCAAAATTCATTCTTATCGCTCCTGTTCAGTTGAATTCATGACTTAAGCTGCATCGAATAACACTTCGTTCATAAAGCCCTAATATTTTGATAACCCTGCAGCTCTTGCAGTTTTGTATTTAGTGCCGTTGATAGTAAAAAGTCTTTGAATAAGAAAACTCATTCTTCTGACGCAACGGTTCCAGTCCAGCCAATCATTGCGATGTTTTCCTGCGAGAGCTTGCAATAATGTATTATCGCAACCGTATTCACTACTACTGCATTCGTCAATGCAGTGAGTACGACATATGCTAAATCGGGGTTGCCAACTTAGAGAGTTATCTTGAACGCTGGCATTGTTGCGATAGTGCGTATAAATTTATTGCAGTACCACGAAAAACTCATATAGTGTGATTAATGACAAGTGTGTTTAATATTTTAATATAATATGATTGTGGACAACATTTAAAAAGCTCAATGTTACTCCTAAGAAACTACGAACGATTGTGGTATTTTAAATTCAAAGCCGATGAATATCATTATAAAGGTATAAACTTAATTTAAATTATTTTTCCTTCTTTCTATCTCTGATAGTTTGAAGTTAATTATCTTTTTATGATGAAACATGTCGGGAAGTTTAAGTGGACGATTTCTCTGGCATTTCCTCTTTTTCTGTTCTTAATTACTATGCATTTATAAGAAGATGTTCTTCCAACTTCAAAGCATTTTTGTAATTAGGTTTCTTTGATTTAAATTTCTATTCCTGTTATTTTTTTTGTTATTGTTAGTACATATTTTAAAACACATTTTGCTTCTGTGTATTTCAAATAGTATGTAACAATTGCAACCCTTATTTTTTAAACTACAAAATAAAAAAAAAACATACGTGCAAAATACTTTCCCATTTCAAAATTCTTTCACATTTCAGTAAAATTAGCTCTTAATTAAAAAAATATTGCGGCACTTTCGATTTTAATCAGAAAATCTTTTATCATACATGCCTAAAAAAATTATTATTCATTTCTTTAAAATTTCTACATTCGATAAATATTTTTAAAGGTGTGTAATGTTACAAAATGTTTTTTAAATGTTATTGAAAATAACATAATAAAAATTATAACATTATTTTTTGTTATGTGTTACTTATATATATATAATTTTGAAAAAACTAATTAAATGCTTTATTAATTCTATTTTACTTTAATTTACTTACCACATAGATATAAATAGATAATACTTTAAAAACTATTTGTGTTTTGCATTTACAGATCTTTAATACATTGTACACAAACTATGCTGAGGTAAGCAAAAGTCATATGACAAGAATAGCTTTGATTTATTTATTTCTATATAAATATGCATACATTTACTCACTGGTGTATCTAGCTCTGAGGGAGCCCTGTAACAAAATTCCTTTGGGGCCTTTATTTAGATATGGGAGTTCTGTCAGTGGACGGTAGTTACACAGTTGGGGCCCCTGTAACTTAGGGGCCCCGTATCATTGATACGGCTAATATGGGGGTAGCTACGCCCCTGCGTTTACTAAAAGAATGTTAAAAAGTATGTAATCAGTGTTCGGTCATCAAATATTTTGAATGTAACATGAAATTTATTTAGTTTAGTTCTAATAAATCAGTGTTTGCATTCAATGTGTACTTTTTTGTTTTTATTTTGTACGAATTAAATTATGCTTCCATTTTTAAAAATAATTAAGATAATTCCAGATTCATAATAAAACATAGAACTAAAATGAAATTTAAGTATTCTTCAACAGTACATTTTTACGGTTGATTACAAAATAAAATAACTTGCTTATAAAAATTGCTTATTATATATAATTAAATACATGCAAATGATAACTAATTCGCTGATATCATTTGGAGCCATCAACAAAAGTATCAGACTCATTCTGTTCAGATAAAAATTGTGTAAGTTTCGAAAAGGGTGTGTCCTTTTTTAATAATTGTATCTATCATGAGATTTTTCCACATAAAATTTCACGAATAATTTTCCTAAGTTTTTTAAAAGATATATGTTTATTTCCTAGTGACGTGAAACGTTAAAGAACAGAAATTCTTCGAGGCGTGTGTGTCGTATGTAATCGAGTGGTTATAGTGTTGTTGTTGATGTTACTTATTCCACTTGGCCCAGAACAAAGCTAGACCAAGTCCAGAAGACCATTCGCCAATAGAAAATCATACACCATCGTTGGATTCTCCAAGATAAAGTTTTTCTCAAGCCCTATACAATACAGCAAATGCTCCGATGAATCATTCAGTGGTCATAGTGGACTTAGTACCTATCGCGTCTAGGATTGAGTCCCTGGGATCAACCCAAATGACTTTGCCTGCCACTTCGAAAAAACATTATGATCCCATTGACCGCATATAAAAATATACTTCTGTAAAATAGATTTAGACAGTTGCGCACACAGGACTTTTTTCAAGGGTTGCGGGAATGGGAGCCACCATTCTCCCCATCGGTCTCCAATATGCCACGAACCATATTCTTTTAATTTTGTCGATTATCAAAAAAAAAAAAAAAGCAAAAAATATCGAAGAAATAATTAGCATTAATCAACAAAATGAATTATTAATAGCAAATACTTAATTTAATTTTACGTACTGTATCCATAGGATTATAACGAATCGAGAAAAAAAATCAAGGGTGAGGGGAGTGGCCCGGACGCGTGGACCACCCCCTCTTGTGTGCACCACTGGATTTGGACCCATTATAAATATTTATTGGACTGAAAATTTAAAACGGATTGAATTACTATTATTGTTTTCATTATTCCTCATACATACAAACATAGATAATTGAATAGTAATAATAATGTAACGCGATAAAATATGCCTATGTCTAGGAATAAGCTGCGCGATCAAGTTATAGGAATCAACTGTGATGCTGCGGGGAGGGGGTGATAATGCAATGCAATACTTCTCACTTCTAAATATGTATAAAAAGAGAAGCAAATTAATAAACCAGAAAAAGTTATGAGATATATTTGTTACAAAACGTTCCACTAAAAACAAAATTATTGCACAAAATAATCATGTTTGGTAAAGTTGTAATGAATCTCGCTGCCCGCAAAATAATTCAAGGTGGGCCGTGGGTTGGCTACCCCTGCACTAAAAGCTTGCTGTGTATAGAAATTTATTCTCATTAAATCTGTCGAAGCAAAAAGTTCTCAAGTTAGTGCGTAAAAGTGGAAAATTTAAGAGTGGGGTGCCGTGTTCATCATTGGACAATGGTTTAAGATTACGTGGCCTGTCGCCAATAACCCTTATAGTGTAGCTCCAACGTGCAACGTCAATGAATAATCAATTGAATTTATAAATTATTGCCAATTCTCTTGTAACATTTTTAAATAGTTCTGTATTTACTTAATATTACATTATCAAATTAAAATACAGTGAAAATCGCATAACTTGAAACTGAAAGGACTAAAATATTTTTTCGTGTAAAAAGAATTTTGTGTTAAGGAATATTGCAAAAAAAAACCCATACAGCAACGCAATTAAGTTTATTAGAGTTTACTTCATTTACATAGATATTGTACATGTGCATATATTTAATACAAAGCAATGAATCAAAAACATTCACAAGAACTTACAGAAATTTAAGGCTGTTTACGGATAATGTTAAAGAATAGTACCCGAATTTGGAACATTTTTTCAGATATAAAGAAATGAAAAATTAAAATGATATTCCGGCTTCACTATCCTATAGAGAGCAGCATCTTTTATCACGTTTCCCATTTTTTACCGAGTTGATTCCTTTTTTCTGGTATAAAATGTGTTTCGCCTTTTTTGTCCTATACCATAATGTTAAATGGGCTTTGCCTTCATGTATTAAAACAAAAAAGAAAGTATTCACGGAATATTTTGAAATTTTTAAAAACACTATATTGTTAACAGATGTATAGGTTATAATGTTCCAAATTTCCATGAAATTTGAGGTATTTTTCTGTTTGAAAATGTGCTTCGCGTTTAGTTAGAGCTCTCGTACTTTTACTGAAGACAGCCTTAAAACAAATTTTTAAAATATTTTGTAAAACAAAACATTTATTGAGTTTTTGGAAAATAATCTGATCTGTTTCTTTGCATTGTTTTTAGCGTCAGATTGTTCGATATTGTCCACTTTGTTAATCATTCCACCATTGGAATTAGCTTCTAAATAATGATGTTCCTTATTTAGGATGACGTGGGAACAGAAGCTACATTATTCAATTCATTTTCATCGTCGTAGTCTGCATCAATGATATTCTTTACTTTGAATAAACTCCGAAATGTCGTTGGATGCCATAATTGGGGTTGCACATACATTATCATAATCTACTGCATTGAATTCTTCCGATAATACAATAGGACAGTATAATACAGCTGGTGTTTTCCGTATTTCGTTCATTCCCAGAAAAGAAACCTGTACGTTTTAAGTAATTTTCGTTTCGTGTTAAGAGGGAAAAAAAGGATGAAAATACATAGTTTATCGGGACCGCTGTATTACTCCTAGTTAACCGAAATTTCGTCTTAAGCCTTTTCGCGTTAAGCATATCTCACTGTAGGTACAATATTATTTAAATTATTAATTTGCTGTTTCTCTGGAAGTCTGTCTTTCTATTTATATTTGTGAAATTATGAAACGGGAAAATGTAATATATTTCATCAAAGAAAATCGTTTAAATAAACATTTAATAATAAAAGCAGTTATATATTTGTATCCATATTTATATGAAGATTCTTAAGTTAGTTAAAAAAGTATTCGTTTTTCATGCAATTTTCTTATCCTCAGTGTAACATTTTAAACAAGAAATTGTTAAAGCATATTAAAAAAAAAATCATTGTAAAACAAGTTCCTTATAAATTCTACTAGATCACAGCATGTTTGTTAAACATAATTATTATATATTTATTAGACCCCCCACACTTTTTTTTGTTGTTAATTCTTGATAGTTATTCATGGCACATATTGTAAATATATTTTACTGTCAAAAAGAAAGAAAACAGAATATGTCATCTTTTAGAATTAGTATATGGATTTTTTTTTCAAAATATTAAGGGAAAGTAGTTTATTCTTAAGTCTAATTTTTCCTGTATTTTGACAAACGAGGGAATATTACAATAATAAATTTTAAAACTTACCGGGAGATCATAATGGATGTAAATATTTAACATATTTTCATTTGTGCAGAGTTTACAAGATTAAAAGCGGAATTTTTTCTTTGCTTTATAAATAATTAATGAATCAACAGGGAAAAATGTGTTACCATCTAGTACCATCTTTCAAAAATCTGTCACAAAGAACTTGTTTTGCTCGAGAGTTTGTAAAAAGAAAATTTTGTGAAAACCATTCGGTAACTTTTTGTTGAAATAGAAAAGCTGTCTGTGATGAAAGCATAAAAGTCCATCTATGTGGTGAATAACAGTATCAAACTATAAGAGGTGAATGGCATAAAAAATAAAGAAGAAGAAAAAAAAAAAACGGAAAATGTATTGAAAATTTGAAGACATTGAAAAAAATATTGCTTAAGGGGGTTCATCCATGTGACGGTCTGTTTTTTAAGCATTCTTAGGGAATTTTCCTGACGACCAGTTAAAAAGAACTTTTAAGTTTTTTATCATTTATTTATATGTATTTTAAGAGTAGTGTAAATACTTAGCCAAAAATATCCAATAGAGCGTGAGTTATAGGATTCTGAACACACCCTCCTCGAAAAAAATTGACGCTCACTTCCTCCCCGATTCCAGCTGATTGGCTTATTTTAAACAAAAAAAAATAACTTCGTTTTAATCTATAAGCTTAAATGCACGGAATGATCTATACCCAATTGAAAATATCAAAAATTAAATTTTTGGTAGACCTCTGAAGAAAAAGTTTCGTATTTATTGATCGGAAGAGCGTCGTGTAGGGAAAGAGTGTAGATCTCGGTG
>BMAV01013483.1:740288-751433 GCA_019973955.1 Trichonephila inaurata madagascariensis | reverse complement strand
GTTGTTATAAAAAATAGAAATATTTTGAATTTTGGAATGATCGTAGTCCATTTGGTGCGTATATTTGTGCTAAGTCTACCCTATAAATTTGAAGTCATTCGGTCAAACCGCTCTTGAGATAGGATGGAGGAAAGTTTGAAAGACACAGTTTTGAGAAAAACGCGTTTAAAGTTTCAAGTCCGATTAAAACAATGAAAATCTTAACTTAGCTTGAAATTCGGAATATTCCCTCTGAGAAATTTTATTATTAACTGATTGGACCATTAAAAATTTAAATACATGACAAAGGCATCGATGGCAGTAACAGAATTTCCTCTATACATCTTAATCTAGAATCATTACAAAAAAACGAATCACTGGAGTTTTCTAATAATCCAAACATTTTTATAATTATTATTACTTTCTTCTCTTAATTCTTTAGAAGGTGAAATTCACTGAAAAGTCTTGGTATCTACTCCAAAAGCAGTAATGTATCTTTCAAACTGCATTTTCAAGTCCTGATTCAGTTATTGCTCTACGTGTAGCGGGGATGATGTCTGCCTGGAAATAAGCTTTTTCTAGTAAAATTTTGTAGAAATTTCTAGAGTTAGATGAACCTCGAACGGCATCATCCCATCACTAGTTGATCATGATTTAAAACAATATAAATCACCAATAACAGTGGTGATCTGATGAGTACTGCACCAATGACCTGAAGTGGCGCACGTGAGAGGGCCTCGACTCTGGATCCCCCTTCAATATCCCTTGATTTTTTCGATTGATTAGAATAGTATGTATATATTAAATAAAATTTAATTAAATATTTGTTATTGATAATTAGTTTTATTAATTAATGCTAATTATTTACTCAATATTTAATCTTTTACGGTTGTTTTTGTTTGCGAAAATTGACAAAATCAAAATATATGTAGAATGGCATATTGAAGAATGATACGAGAATTGTGGACTTTCGACCCTGACTCCACTTCCCCCAGCTCCATGAAAAGTTCCCATGGGCGTTACTCATGACCTGTCAATCAATTTTAAAATCTTCTAGCTTTAAGTTTTTAACATAGCACTATGTAACACACTTAGCATTATTTAGTATAGTGCATTCAGCACTAAGTTGTACACCCGACGTTTTATTTTGTACACTCAGCACTATGTAGTAAGTACATTGAATACTTTGTAGCCCACTCAGCTCTATGTACTTAACACTATACTGTATTAGCACTATGTAACATACTCATCACTATGTAGCATATTTAGCACTATGTTGTATTAGCCATATGCACCTCACTTAATACCATGTTGTATTAGCACTATCCACCCCACTTATCACTATGTTCTTTAGCACTATCTACCCCACTTACTCGTAATACCATGTTGTATTAGTACTAACACCCCCTTCACCACTACCATTCAACATCATGTTGTGTTAGCACTATGCACTTCACTTAGCACTATGTTATATTAGCATTATGTAATACACTTAGCACCATGTTTATTAGAACTATATAGCATCAGCACTATGTAGCATAGTTAAGCACTTGAAAACAAATGTTAAAATTTTTAATTTACAATAGTCCTTACCTTTTTTTATCCTTAAATCAAAAAATTCACTCTCAGCACATATTTCTTTCTATGAAAAGATTCTATTTTGGCATACTTTACACCAAGTGAGCTATTTTATTCCACCAAATCCACTCTCATTTCGTGAAATACACAGCTGCAAACAAACGGTAAATCCAGTCCTACTTCGTGCTCGGGTGTTATTCGTTCTTGTTTTATCATCTGTATGGTATCCACGAAATGTCGAGCCGTTAAGGTAACTGCTCAGCATTCTTCTCCACCAAAATCCTTCCCACGTTTCGGAGTAGTATTAGAGCTCACGGAAGGTTTTTAACCTTTTCCGGAATAATGTTGGTACGATGCAATTTCGACCGGCTTACAGTAAAATCCTTTAGGAAAAAAAACAATAATAATACTTTAGACTGGGTATTTTGAAGGAAAGTTTCGATACGTCTCGTTCTGTTGGAAATTCTCTCTATTTTTCTAATAAAGTATTTTTACTGAACGTTTTATTTGTACCGTGAAATATTGATATAGGATCGTTCAAAACAATAACGTCGCTTTTCAAGATAAATATGCTGCAATCATATCAGAATTTTTATTAGCAACATAAAGGAGTGGATTCCATTTTATTCGTACTTTATTATTACATTTTTGTAATGTTATATTTTGAAATATTAGTTTTAGCTCATTTTCAGTTTCGTTACAGTGACATAATTTAGTGTTTCAAGAAAAAGGAAGTTCTTATTTTTTATTTTATAGTTTTGGATAAGTGTCTCCAAAGCTGAAATTATATATTTTAAATAAAACGAACGAATCCATTGGAATAATATTTCCATAATATTTATATTGTTTATTTGTATCATAATATTTGTATTATTACATTTCTATCATGTAATGTAATGTATTCCAGAATAGTAATAATAATATAAGTGCTACTTTTTCTTAAAATATACTCGAGAAAAAGGAAAATTAAATATGATAATTTCAGTAAAACTGAATGTTATATGTTAGAATCAACAGAAAGTTTGTGGGTCTGTTTGGCAAATTTTTCATTTTTATTATTTTTTTTTTTTTTTGTTATTTTAAAAATTAATTCAGGCTCTGTACAAATAAAAAAAATTTAAATCCTTTTGCAGTAAAATCCTACACTTTTGGCAAAGAAGAAAAATAAATAGTGCCAAATTGTGCCAGCAACTCATTTTTCTCTATTGGACTTCTATCTAATATGAGCAGAGGTCACACCCAGACCACTAATGACACTAGTATATTTTGAAATATTATATTTAATTAACCCTTTCCAGGTTCATTTTATTTCTAGATTATGTATCAAAAAATGACAATTTTGTATGCATATTTTTTAATATACATATTGTTACGTAGATCCGAGGGTTCTAGGATTTTATGCAAAACAGTCACAAAGAAAATAAACAGTCCTTTAAGAGCGATGCGAATTTATTATTAAAAATCCAATCCCTTAAATTCAGGATTCAGCAGCAATATTCACAGAGTAAATATCCGAAGGTCTTCACACCTTCGACAGCAATCAAACACAATAATCAGTGTTTAAAAATACACGCAAGTAAAGATTATTCACAAGCACAGCCGAGCTAATCGCTAATCAAAACAATCCTCACTACTTGCTGGTTTAATCCAGACTCCACGCCGTTCAGGCGAGCATCTTTTTATAGGCGCGACAGAAACTTCCAGAAATATAACAGCTCGTGTCATTGAACGTGACACTAATGGAGAGATCTACTACTTTCTAGAAGATTCCAGAGGGTTCCGAACTCGCCAACATGGTCGCCAATGACGCCAAAATTGTCGCCAAAGTCGCCAAAAATGATGCCAACTTGGCTCTACCGCCAAGATTTCGCCAAGTTCTCATTGAATCGCCATTATAGCGTAAGGGGCGGCATTGCTTGTGAATGGTACAATTTTAACATGAAATAAGTATAACATATAGTAAAATAAATGCATTAAACATCCAAATACAAATTATATACACTACTTACACAAAATTCGTAACAATATCTTTTTAAACATAATAACACCATTTGCATACAAAATTTCCTAAAAATTAATGTAAAAAATTTATTTAAGTAAATGAATAATTTACCTGTAAAATTAGCTTTTCTGTATGACAGGAGTTATTAGACTTTGAAGCCAGTTGAAACTAACTATAATTATATGGCTTAGAATACTTAGCTTTTACCTTGAATTACAAATTTTATTTACATCTTTTGCATTTATATAAGTGATTATGAAATGTTTAATCAAAATTTGATCGTGTATGATGACTTTGAAAACACGGTACTACACAAGACCCAACATCGCAATCTGGACATAGAATCTTGTTTGTCTTCCTAACTTTACTTCTTCCCTTTACTGTCTCTCTTTGAATAGCAGATAATACATTGTCGAATTCAATTAGTTTTCTTCTCTGTTGGATGAATGTAGTCAACAATGTTTCTTTCATACAAGCATGAAGGAGAGTGCTCAGCAGAAGGACATCCTGTTTCTGCAGAAAATTCCACTCAGTGGTCAATTATTCGAAACCATAAAAAGCGCATGTGAAATAAATCGGGAAAGATCGATTGCACAGTGTAAATTTTCACAGTGCCTGAGCTCCACTCAGGATGAGCCAGGATAGTTCATTTTGCCTGCACTCGGTAAAAACCGGGAAGGGGTTAATATTATTATGCTTGTTTGATGTTTACTTTTATTTTGATACATTCATTTAAAGTGGTTTTGTACTGCTTTATATCAATTTACTTTCTCAAATGAACCTATGTTCAGTTCCTTGAATTTACCATGGAAAAGTGCTATGCAGAGAAGCGAACTGCGTTATATAGTTTTGTATTTAGTGGAATTCATAGATGCATTCAGAAAGATACATTAATGTTGGGAACATGATAAAAATTGAGTTACCTTTTAAAGTGAAAATATATCTCCCATTACATCTGACACAAATTTAACTTTAAATGCTTAGATTAATTTTCTACAGTAATTTTCTAATTCCTGAATTCGCTTAGTGAACTGTTAAGTTTTTTTTTTTTTTTTCACATTCTGTTAATCTTCCATTAAGGCTTACTTTTATTATTATAAAACAGAAACGCGGGAATTCAGTTAATAAAATGAAATGTTTAATTTTTAGTCCATTATCCAAGAAAATGGCTCATTATGAACTCCGTGACTATTAGCATTAATCAAATTAAAGACAGTATTTTCTGTTGTCACATTCAGTTGTTGGTTTAAGTACTTCTAATGTCAATAAATGTATCCCTTTTGAATGATTTTTATTTAAAATTTACTAGACCAGGAGTGGCAAACCTTTATGGGTCAACGTGATATTTTTTCTAAAGAAATGTTTAATGAGGTATAGACGTGCCGTCAAATAATTTTGACCTCTGATTATTGGGAAAATAATAAAACTAATTACAAACAACTCAACTAATTACTCAAAACTCTTTATTCACTAATTTCTTTATTTTTTAATATTATTCGTGTCTGAATATAATTACTAGCTGGCATAGGTAGATGAAAATGTGGTTATAATAGCTTGAATCAGCTTCTTCAAACAGGTAAATGAATCTGGAATCGAATTCTATGTATCCAAACTTCCATTACTGGCATTTTTATTACATATCAATTCCAACTTTTTACTTGTTTCAATAAATTTTTGAATCCCTATTGAACTAGACTGAAAATCAATCAGTTGCATTTCAAATTCTTCAATTTCTAGCGTCGAACTGCGACAAGTTTAGTCCATCAAATGAGGTCACATCAGGGTGCATAATAAAGTTGAGCGTTTCCGACAATTACTTGAACTGAGAACATCTCGTTGAAAATTGATTGAAGAATCAATTACAGAAATAATTTCTTCTATTTTTTCTTCGTGTAGTTTCTCATGTATATCTAAGTCTTTGATATTTTTTTCAAGATTGGGAAGTACTTGTAGTTTCTTGTAATAATATCGTTTCTGAAAACATACAGTTTAGCGTCAAAAGTGTGAATGAGAGCCCTCATGACGATTACTTCATAGTGAACTTTGTTATTTTGAACCAAAATGCAAACCATTTTGATCGGTGGCGTACCCAAAATATCGTGTCACGTGCCATCAATGGTACGCGTGTCACTGTTTAGCCATCCCTGTATTAGACGTTACCCAACAGCGAAGATGAGCATTTCATGCTAATGAAGAATTCTATATCTATTTTTTTCAGTCATTATTATTAAGTCTTAACAATACACTTGCGATTGTATTCAAAAACATTTTATTACCCTCACTTTATGATTTAAAAAGAGCAGAATTCTTAAAACGAAATATATTTTTACAAGCGTAACCCGACCTCTTGAGAGTCGATTTTCAAAACTTTCTTACTAAGAGAGAATTTCTACTTAACAAAAGTGATATACTTGCCAAATTACAAGACTGTTTTCCTAATAGTTTAAGAATTTTTTTTCTGTAGACCCCCGCAAACGCCTTGGAAGTTGATTTCCGCAAACCCCGTTCATAGCAAACATCTACTCTCAACAAAAGAAACACGTTTGCTAAATTTCAAATCTGTAAGTCTAATAAATCAGAAGATGGGGATTTTTATCTGTTACCCTTCTACAACTCTAACTATCCTTGAGAGCCGATTTCGGCAAAAATCGTTCTTAAACATTGCCAAAGCAAAATATGTTGTCAAATGCAGCAATCATTTTCTAACCATCAGAGCAGGAACAGCATGTTTATTATTATTTTTTTCCATATGGGTCTGTGGATTGGGATTTCACCATTGTAAACCTAGTAAATTCTGCGGGAGCTGGTATCTCTTTTTAGTGCGGCACCATATAAGTGGTGTAAGAATCACCACACAAGTAATTTTGTAGCCCAGTTTCCTCCCTAGATGAAGACACCTGAGTTTTGACCGAGAATTTTACCGAATGAACCTAAGCCAAAAAGCCACTCAAGGGATCTTTTACGTGCCACATAATCATACGGCATGGGTGCTTTTGATTTTTTTCGTCATGAAAATCCACCGATTTGGCCCAGGGTCGATCCCACACCAGCTCCAAGCCAACTATACCACCCAACCGGCCATGTTTAACATAACATGGGATGTTTGTTACATTATGCATGCATACATGCACAACATTATAAACGTATTAACATAACATAAAAAATGCATAACACAGCATTTGGTGACTTTGCACATATACACACAAACTCTTCTTAAACATAGGGAACTTAGAAAAAAAATTCACTAAAAATAAATTTAAATTTTATAAATATATTTGCAGCGCCCTCGAAACATTAACGAAACTCCATGGAAAATTTTGGAGCGATACAATCAACTTCGTGAATTTATACACAAGTTCCAAACAAATATACAAACATTCAAATTTATTTATAAGATAGTGATGAGGGACGAAATAATTAACAATGAACTGTAGAATTCTGAAGTCAATTTGGTGACTTTTATACTTGGTACCGTCATCGAATCACCAGTTTAAATATTCTAGTTTTCCCGCTTTTAGGATCAATTCGACAGGAATAAAATTACATTGTAAATTCAGGAATTAAGATATTTCTCCTGAATATCAATCATGCTTTGGATAACCTTTTGACAAATACAACTCATGCATAAATTCGTATAAATATCAGAAGGAATGCATCAGTGAGGATTTTGTAAATCAGTTGAGTAATTGAAACTTTAAGGATCCTTAGATGCAGTAATGTATATATTATATAACTTCACACAACTCGCATGTAAATGAGCTATTGAATTTTAAGATTACGTTTAGGCTACTACACATGGCTTACACTTTGAAATATAGAACATTTCTCGGTTAAGATATACGAAAACGCTCGAAGCACTTTTTAAAAAATAGCATATTAAAACAATATAAATGTTTTTTTAGGAATCAGTACTAAAACACACACACATACTAACATTTAAGAACATTTCTAAATTTTACAAAAATCAAAATAATAAGTGAAGTTCAAGCAATATTTTTTAAAAAATTCAAAGTAATTAGAGAAAAAAGTAATAAATTTATATCAGTAAAATTAATACTAAAACAAAATAGATATATTTATCTAGATATTATACTAAAACAAGAACATTTTTAAAGTTAAGAATATTTTGTCTTGAAATAGTAGATTAAAACATTCTATATTTGAAACTGTTATTGAAAAATAGTCATGATAATAGTCATGATAAAAAGAGCCACATGATATTCTCCTTTTTATTCTTTAATTATTTTACCAGAAGGAATCGCTAAAATTCTCATTTTATTCGATAAAAATGTATTTGTATTTTTATTAGAATTCAATTCTCATCAGTATATAGCAATATTATATAAGTAGCATTTTAGTAATGAAATAAAACACATATTTTATCACAATAATTGTGTGAAAATTCAAGAAATATAAAATATTTGCTTACAATTGAATTTATTTTTATTATAAAACTTCAAAACACACATGCTTTTAAAAAGTTTAAACATAAACATTAAACTCGATATTCTAGGTATTTTCTGTCTGGCAAAAGGTAATCCATGTTAAAACTAGCTTACAAATGCAGACCAATTCTTAACAATACGGACATTTTGTGGAGATGGCGTTATAAATCATAATACAAAGGTCAGGGGCTCATCCTTTGAGCATCTGTTCGGCTTAGTACAACAAAATTACGTATGCAAGCTGGAAAGTTATATGTTCAGCTTATGGGTTTAGTTAAATGGTGGGAGAATGTTTTATTTCCCAATTTTAGTCTCAAATAAATATTTTTTTTGGTATAAGGCTAGAGCTAGATTCTTCTATAACAAAATTTGATGTATCGGTTGTTAATATTTATGTTTTAAATGTAATTAAAGTTTTGGAAAAATATTTATGTTTTTGTTGTACACATATAATATATTAACTATATTATTTATACATGCATAACAATGATAATTAAAGTAATTGTCCCTATGAACCAGGTTTTACAATTGATTACGAAAAATTCAGAAGTTACGCAAATAGGTACTTGGATGAGGTAAGCCGATTTAAAAAGCAATGGCTTAGAGAAATGGGCAGATTCAATTCATATATTTGTGTGTAAAAGTGAGGATGACATGAAGTCTCTAATGTAAGGTCGGGCAAAAGTTTTCCAAAATGATGCACAAATAATACTATAAGGTCTCCAAGACAAAAGAATATGATGTAAAACGTGAAAAAATTCCCCTAAAAATAATTCGTCAAGTTTAAAAAGAATTTAATTAAAATTCCATTTTGAGCACAACTGAGCCCAGCTTAGTATCTACGTATTTATGACAGGAGTCTGACGAGAAAATTAAGCCTCGAGCCTTCTAATTGCTTTGTAGGATTTGCATTGCCTACTCGTGGGGATGTTAAAGGGTTTTTGATAATTATTCTTGTTGAAACACCAATGGACTCAATTCATGACATCACATGACAAAGACAAACACGTTCTCTCCATTGAATTCAAAACAAACATTAAACTAATAGTACTTGTCGTTCTATTTGTAAAACTCAGATAAAAATTCAAATTTTACATTTGGATAAAGATGTTTAAAGGTTAGGAAAAAAATTATTCAAAAAGATGCCTTAAAATTTAAAAAAAAATCGTATTTTATGCTTATACTTTTAAATAAAATGCATTTTGTTTACAACGTACTTTTTAAGAGAAATTTTCTAAGAGCAAAACTTGGCAACACCAAAACGTGTGAACTGAGTATCTGGAAACACAAGATAGTTTTTATCGTGTGACTATGACGTCACATGAATTGTGCCTATTGCAGCTTCCCAGACATTGCTTCTGGCTGTTGATGGGATAACAAGTATCTTCCTAAAGTGACCGAAATGGGATAAACTGGATTTAAATCTGAAACACTTGCTGACCTGTATTTTTATTATTTTTTTTAATAACTTCACTCCCCAACAGCTATTCTACCGCCATTTCTCGAGATGCTGTAGCATTTTTGTTCATGAGAGGCACTTGAAATCCACATTAACTTTAAAAATTACTTGAGGAATAAGATCATCTGTACAATATCAGACAACAATGACTGAACCTCTTTGGAAGATATGAATATTAGTAAACGTACTAACTGTAATACTTTTCGAAACAAAGGCTCCAGTTCAAACCTTTCTTCAATTTCTACTTTTACTTCACACTCTCCCTATATATATATATATATATATATATATATATATATATATCTTGTTCAAATTTTCAATCGATAATAAAATACTTTTTATTCATCCTCTCAAGTTCAAATACAACAGCTTAAACTTGTAGTGGATGACATTTGATGTTAATACAATTGTTTTTTCAAATATTAATTAATTAATTAATTAATTAATTAATATTTGAATTACACATCGAATATTTGAACATATAATATTTGAATCTGAATACATCGTGATTAGCATCACGATGTATTTAAAGTGATACACCCCATACAATAATTATCAGCAATATTTTAAGAGCTTTCTTCGATCGCGCATCATATTGTTCAAACATTCATCCTATATGTTAAAACTATTATCTGATTGGAAATAAAAATTTTAAAATGTATAATTACACTAATGGAGATAAAAAAATAAAGACTCCCGTGTGGAGATTCAGGTCTATTTTTCTATTCTTCCAGAGATGTGTCTATTGCACTGATTCCATTTGGTTTTTAAGTTGAACTAACTCTTGTAAAGTGGTAATGAAGATAGAAAAGTGAAATATATATTCACTCAAATGTCAGTACTATCTCTTACCATGATCCAAAAGAGCGAGATCCATTTTTAAGAGTAAATATCATAAAGAGCTGTTATAAACTCGAAACAAATACTACACGTAAAATGTTGAAATTCTTATGGTAAATAAATGTTTTCTGCAAAGCTATATAATTTGAAATTAAATGAACTTTTCATACTCATTCTAGTTTACAGTATTTATTTAAACTAAACAATTAAAAAAAATCAGCTTTTAAAATTTTTATATTAAAAAATGAGCAGTAAGCAGATTTTTTACTGTGTATTTTTTTTTTCTTGCTTACTTCTTTCTGTACGCGCACATAATGTCTTCATACCGTATTAGATAAAGAATAGTCAATAAATCACATTTTGTTTCTTCTTACAAGATTCAGTTTACTTAACTTAAGGATAACTTACATATATATATGTGAGCAAGAACCATAAAACTACTGATTCTTTCAGTTCAGAAGTGTAAATAATTTAGTTTTGAAGGACGGACTAAACTTATCATGCAATAGATTGGGAACAGATTAAGAGCAAAGGCAACCATGCATGAATTTAGGAAATTGCGTGGTATCTATCATTTAATCGATATTGGTAAAATGATTAACTTTTCATTACAAATATTTATATTTGCTGATCTACTACCATTATATTCAGCTTAATTTTCAAAATATCTTTTTGCGTACTTTTTGATGCTTCTTTTATCTGAAATGACTAGATTTCGATAACTGCTGGATTCAATAAATCAATTCAGGCTTAATTAGCATGAGCAATTAGGAAACTAACTCAAGTTTGACTTCAGGGAAGATACATCTGGTTTCGATTTTGGATTTTCAATAATCCACGCA
>BMAV01013483.1:707852-730288 GCA_019973955.1 Trichonephila inaurata madagascariensis | reverse complement strand
AGTTTTCATTATAGTCGCTCAAAATTGTATCTGGTAATACTAAAAAAATTTGGCATTTTCGATTAAATGTATTAAGAGTATTTTTTTAATGAAATATCTCTGGCTATCACCACATATGCCAGGGGTACTCAACCTTTTATTCTTCTGGGCCGCATATATGTCAGTTACATCATGTGGGCCGCAACGTGAGTATAAATGGGGGAGGAGGGGAGAGAAATGCTTTAAGACGTAGATAACATTGGAAATTTGAAATGTGGAAAATTCATCAAAATATTATAACTCCTCTTTTGATTTTTGTTTTAATTATTATTTTTTACATGTCACTAACACTAAATTAGAAATATTTAAGAAACACTCCTTCACTATTTCTGCATCAGTAAACGCACTTTCATACGATTACCAATAACATAACAAACTTCATAGGATGTCTTTGTTACCTCTGTGATATTACCAATCATAAAACAATGTGTTGCTGCTGCAAAGATTATTCAAGAAAGCCTCTTTATCACCTCTCTCACCAAGAGATTTTCGAGGAAAAGTTTCGTTGAATGATTCCTGTTTATTGGTATTTTTTTAAATACAGCACTTTCGTGACAAATCAAACAATTGCGGATCCATGTTTGTTTTTCTCTACAAAAGAGTCAACCTCCCAATTGTCTTGAAATGATTTATTTTCTTCAAATATTTTTCGCTTGCAAAATATGAAAGATAGTTAAAAATTAGTTCCACCCATAAAATGGTCGCTACTCCACTGTTGTTTTTTATCATTAACAGTAACCATTCTAAATTGAAAAAAGTATACGCACCGACAGCAAAAAACAAAATTGATATATTTCTTGACAAAAAATTTCGAACCAAATTTTTGATACAATGTTCTAAAATAAGTAAACTTCTCAGAGAAATGGGCTATGACTGGGCCACTTAAAAAGGTTCGGTGGGCTGCATGCCGCCTGCGGTCCGCAAGTTGAGTATCGGTGCCATATGCGAATGAGGAGATCTTTATGGTTGGTATGGTGTATGGTTTAATTGAGATTTAAGTCCTCTTAATCCAACTTTCGTCTTTATATTATGCAGTGTTGGAGCATTCGTTTGCTGTTGTTGTATCCATTGTGACGCATCGTGTTGTTTTTTTTACAAAAATATTAATTGTAGCGTACTTTAAAATAGTTTAAAATTTGTCTCGTGAGTTCTGAATCACTAGTATGTCTGCATTTATCTAAATTCACAAAACAAAACTGAAATTTTAGGATAATCTAAGTATATTTATAAATAAAAATTCTACAAAAACACTTCGTTATAATTTTTTTTAAAGAAATTAGCTTATTTAATTAAAAATATACTGCATAACAATAGAAATTTTTAATAATGTATTCGTTATAAATACGTTCCTTTAAAAATTAGTATATTTTCAGTAATTGGATATAAATATAAAGATAGAGAGAGGAAATCTGAATCAAAAAATTTTTTGTTTTGTTTTATTGTTTTTTTTTTCTTGTATGTTTTCAAAAATAGTAGCATTAAAAAATGTTCCAGATTCCCCTGCAACAGGAATTCTTAAGTTTTTCATTTAAATAACCTTCTAGGGGGTAAACTGTCTCAGATTACAGTTAAGAATCAGTTTACCTCTGCTCTCGCGGATTTTTCTCTAAGTATTTTCTCTCACACTCTCTTTTTAAACGAGTACAGAGAAAGAGAGAGGTGTTGCATCAAATACTAATTTTTGATACGTAATATATTTTCATAAATTTAATACTTTTTGTATCAATGCATGGTACTTGCAGAGTACACTTTTTTCAATTCTGATGAATCTGTGAGAGTACATTTTAATAAACAAAGAATTTTTTTTAAATTTAATATTAAATGTAAAATTCTTATTTAGGTTTTATGAGACTACATTAGCATAATTCATAGAATAGTCACACATGTCAAGTAATTGAATGGATAGCAGGCACTGTGGTCTCAGATTTACAAAAACCATCATATATGCAACCATCATTAAATTATTGGTTTTTAATATTCTCAACTCGACATGATGCAGATATAACGAATGAGGCATATGTTAAAGTTTTGTCCTCAACCAACTCCTCTTTTATTGCTCTTATAGAATTAAGTTAACTGATGCCAACACACCATATTATTTTGTCATGATTATTAAGATGCTAATCAGTGAAGATTTATTCAACATGATTTCTCAAATGGAATCTAAGGAATTTTCTCTACTTTGGTTGGTAGCTGTTCAACTACATTTTTTAAAATTATTAATGACAATCACAGAACAGTGTAGTATTGTAAACAAAACTACTATTTTTTAACCCTGTAAAAGATCTCAAGAAGTATATTTCACACAAACTTCTTATATTTTTAATGTAGATATGAAGCTATTTTCTTTCCTATGATTTTTGCTGCTCTCACGGCAACTGATTTCTGGATTTTCAAGTCGTAAATTAAAAGGACGACCTGTAAGTTTTTGGAGTAGCAAGAAAACTATTCCAGATAAAGTAGGTTGACTGGTGACTAATATTCCAACTTTGCAAAACATATATAGATGTTTCTGTTTGTGCTCTACCGAAACGTAAAACAAGAGAACAAGATACGTAATTGCAGCTTCCAGTAGCCTCCTATTCACTGATTTCTAGTTTCTGAAAATTCATGGATATTAATATGTATAAATTCTTGAATGTTTGAATACAAAATATATCTAATTTATAATTCCTTTTGTGGGTTTTAATACCGTGAAAATCGCCTTACACGAAACTAAGGGAACTGAAGTATGTTCTCGTGTTAAAAGAACGTGTTAAAGGTTATTGCAATATATATATATATTCAAAATTCAGTTTATTAGAGAACATTTTATTTACATAGATATGTATATATACAAGTCTTTAATAAAAATTAATGAAAAAAAACATGTGTAAATGAACTTGAAGAAATTTAAATACAAAATATTTAAGTTTTTTTAAAGCAAAACATTTATTTTTAGAAAGTAATTTGATATTTTGCTTTGTGTTATCTTTTTTAGCATCAAATTGTCAACAAATTGTTCGATGTCGTCCATTATGTTATTCATTTCACCATTGGAATGTACATCCAAATAACTGCGCATACTTTTCATGATGTTTCTCATTTCGGATGATGTGAGAACAAGAGCTGCATTATTCATTTTATTTCCATCTTCGGAATCTATATCAGTGACATTTTTTTTAAAACTTTGAACTAACTTCAAAATGTCTTTGTCTGCCATAATTGGAAATTTACATACAATATCATCGAAAGAATTCGTTTCAGTATGATGATCATCATACTGAAATACATGATCATCATACTGAAACGAATTCTTTCGATGATATTGTATATTCACAGAGCACTTCAATAACACAGAAAATTTCTCAAACATTCCATTAAGTTTCATCGTGGATGGCGTTTTCCATATTTTGTTCATAAGAACGGGAAATCGTTTCATGCTAAGAGAAAAAAAATACAGTAAACAAGTAATATAAAATAAATTTTTTTAAACCAATTCCTACTTAAATCAACAAAGAAAATTTTTATTTTAGCTACTTTTTAGTAAATAGTTACGATTAATATATATATATATATATATATAGGACAGAATCCCAACACTAAGTGGTAATTGAGTTTTATTAATTATCATTAAAGTATGGTTTTGTTATCCAAAAACAATCGTGTATATAAAATTTCAACTGAATGCCTTAAAACGTGAGGAAAAAAAAAATATTTTTAAGTTTTGACACAAGTCGCCAAAACGGTCGTTAAGTCGCCAAAAATGATGCCAACGTGGCTGAATTTGTAATTCTTTAAATAATTAGTTTTAATCAATTAATTTTTATTAATTATAATTAAATTATTTTATTGTCATCCAAAATAATCATCTGTATAAGATTTCAGCTCAATGGAGCGCTTTAAAATGTATTTTATTAACGATTGAAAATTCCACCAAGATGAATAAATAAATATATAGAGAGTGTGAGCAAGCAGTAGGAATTGAAATACATAGTAGTTTGTCGGGACCGTTGTATTATTTCGTTTTAACCAATATTTCGTATTAAGTGTTTTCGTGTTAAACGTATTTTGTTGTATTCTTAAATTATGTTTTATAAATATGTAATGTGATATAAAAAGAAATTTAAAACACATGCTGCCGTGTCTTTGAATTGCATTCAGTGGACGGTGGGAAATATATCTCATATAAGAAAGGTCTTCAAAGTCAAGTTAATTTTATGTAATAAGCTAAATGAATTTCTTTTTATAAGTCATTTCCAATCCAAAAAATATTTTAACGTAACATTATTAGAAAAGAAGGTCCCTAAAGAGTATTCATGTAACAATTTCATTTATTTGCAAGAAAACTAATTACTCAAATCATTTTCTCAATGGTGATATAGAGTAAATAAATTGGAAATGATAAATCAAATATCCTTTTTACAACTAAAAACAGGAAACGCAAATATGGGGATTATCGAAAAAAATTTAAGGAAATATTGACCAAGACGAAGATATTTCATCAGAACAGGAAAAGAATGGATTCTTTCTTTCTCCTGCCTCTTGCTCTTATTTTTTACTTTTTTATTTTTATGTTTTGACTCCTGAGGTTACAAAAATGCTAAAAAAAGTGTTGTCCGTGTTTCTTAAAACTTGATCTAAGAAATAGGCTTTTCTTAGCAAGTGTGGTTTGTTTTGACGTAAGAAACTTTTGTCCCGAGGGAAAAAAAACAATTGATTAAAAAAATATCAGAAGAATCATACTATTTGCGTCACAGAATGTTTCCGTACGTCAACAGAATTTTTTTAAAAGAATTTCTTTTCCCTTTCGCTGTATTGACCGCCGCTAACTGAGTGCTATGTTAAAAAATGGAGTATAGTTATATTTTTTAATTTATTGAAGTTATGAGAGAATTTAACTGATATCAGTTCAAATTTAAGAAAAATTAAGGGAACAGGGTACGATGTAAGCAAATTTTTTATTTAAGGATTTTCAAAAAAATTTTTGTTTATCTTCTATGTGTGCAAACTGTGTAAAAAAGATTTTGTGCTCAAAATTTCATAATACCCTGGCCATTTAATTTTTTAAGGAAAAAATTTAAAAGTTGTTATTTGATTTTAAAATGCTACTCCTCCTACAAAAATTTAAGTACAAGCATGAAATTTGATTTACAAGTACGACAAACTATGTATAACAAAAGTTGGTATGGGTTTCGCCATAACATGATAGGTATTTGTACAATACTTCTTTTTATGAATGCTTATTGAAAATTCCTTAAAAAAAGTAAAATTTCTGAGTTTAATTATTTTTTTATAAAATAAGTATTGCTTTGATTCAAAAATGCATACCAACTTTTGTTACAGGTACTATTAACAATAGATAAAAAATTCAAAGCATTAGGAAACAATAGAAAAAGGCCTTAGCATTTTAAATGAAGACAAACTAGTTATTTTATCTTTCTGAGATAAGCAAGTTTAAAGTTTTGATTTTCCATAGGGATGTGAATAAAAGCGAACGTAAAAAAATATCATAATTCTGCATTTTTAAGTTTAGAGCTTTCAAATTTTGTGAGGTTATAAAAAAGTACATAAAGAATAATTTAGACTAAAAAAATTAGATTTGATTTTTTGACCGATTTTTGTCAATTGAAACGTACTGTGTCCCTTTAAGAAACATTTAAGCCCAATTAAATATAGTCTCATATCTAAGGGTAAATTTAAGAATAAAGTTAATCTAAAATAAAAATGTGAATGTTTGAACATTTGTAAATTCGACTGTATATATTTCTTTGGAACTGATACAAATCCATACATTTAATTGAGTATGTTGGCACGCACGCGCATTTCTGATGGCCAAGTGCGTTACGCTGGCCGCCAATCTCGTCAGAAAGATTCTAAACGCTCTACTGGGTATGCTGCAGATTTTAGCAGGGGTACTCCCTCGTACTTTCTCGTGGTTTTTCAAAAAATTTCTATTATTCATACTTTTTATCGATCATCTATTGCTTTACTCATGTTCGTAGCTTAGTGAAAACTAAAAACTCTTTCATCAAAGTGGTCCGTCCTTGTTGTCTTCTAGTTTAAATTACACATTCGCAGAGTCATTCAAATATTTTGAGGGGGTCATGGATACTGTTTAAAAAGAGTCGTAAGCATATTTCTGATGAAAAACAAATTAATTTGGAGTGATTTTTTTTTCTGAAATTCCTTTGCTTTCTTGCTTGTATGTGCATAATCGTCAAATGATGTGATGTGTAGCCAGAAATAAACCATTCCCGGTGTTTTTAAGAAAACGTTTACTATGTTTGACAACGTTTAAGAACAGGTTTTACTGAAATCGACGCACAAGGGGGTTATGGGATAGCAAAGTGCAAAAATTCCCCTTTTTCAACTATAAGACCTACAAAAAAGGAAATTTAACACGCATGTTTCTTTTGTAGTGAAGGGCTGAAACATCGTCACCCAAGCAATGGTTTCGGGGGCGTTATAGGCTAAAATCCTCGTTTTTGAACAATTAGACGCAGATACTTAAAATTTGGCAGACATATTTCTTTTCTTGAGGAGAAATTTCCTAAGAATGAGTTTGATGGAAATCATCTCCCAAGTCTTGAGGTTACGGGGACGTCAAAGATGAATGATTTGGTTTTTCTGTCTTAGAATTTTTTTTTTAAATCAAAAAGGAGAGCAATAAAAATGACTTTCAATACAATCAAAAGCCAAATTCTTAGATATCAATAACGTAATGAATTTATATAATCCTACAATGTCATTAAATATACAGCTTAGTGGGTAAATAACGGCTAACAATGAATAAAGAAAAGTTAATTTATTCCTTTTTCAAATAATTTTCTTGAGCTCTAAAGAGTAAAGATTGCACTTTTCATTACATTATTCTTTATAGTGTAATATGTAATCAAAATAAAAATTATGTAGTAAGAGTGTCATATGATTGCTGTCTGTATGTAATATTTACTTATGTTTATTTAGTTGTGAAGAATTAACTATCAAATTTAACGCATTTTAATAAGAATGCATTTAGATATTTTATTTTAGGAAACTGATTTGATTTTTATAGTTAGAGGAATTTGCCCACATTGTTGCTTTTCTACATACATGCTACTTAATTTCTTATACAGGTATTGTTGATAAGTTTTGATTAAAACAAAATAAATATATGTATTAGTTGCTTTTACATCTCTATAATTATTATAATGATTATTATCAAATTCTGGGAAAGAGGGAAATCAATTCAAATGATGGTTACAGCGTATAAGCATTGTTACGCAATATCTTGTATATCTTAAAATATCCGACTATCATAAATTTGCGGATTTTATCAAAAATTAACAAATAAATTTTATGGTTTAATATTTTAGAGAAATTTATCAGTTTTTTAAATAAACAATTTTATATATATATATATATATATATATATATATATATTTTCAAGTACTAGTATAAACTTAAGAAATTATTTTTATTAAGAGAGAATGTCACTTCCAACAGGGCATTAGCGACATTAAAACGTGTCTAAGGTAGAATGAGTTTTTCTTCCCCGGAATATTTGAAATGGGGACAGGGATTCTGAAAAAGTTATGGAAGTAATTAATTTATACAAATCATTTAGTATCATTTTTATTAGAGGAATAGCTACAGCAGAAAATTTATACATAATAGTACAAGAAAGAACAAAACAATAGAACAAAAACCAAAATGGAACATCAACTAGGCTTAAAAAATTTACGAGTATTCGAACAGTATGCTAATAGTAAAAGCTAACGAATTTTAAACGGAAATAGAAAGGAAGAAGCGAAGGAAAGAAGGAAGAATAGAAGGAAACGGAGCGTCAAAATAACATCGTGGCAGTTAGTATTACACCTATAGGGTGCCGCACTAAAATGATACTAGCTCCCTGGGAATGTACTCGGTCTGCAACTGTAAATACCTATCCGCAGCCCTTTAGAAAACAAACGGCTGCTGTCGCCTAGTGGTCAAGGTATCGGATCATGACTGGCATGTCATGAGTTCGAGCCCAGTACCACTTAAAACCCGCCGTGTAGGGGAGCGATGCACGTTAAATCTGTCGAGAGCTCAAATGTCCTCCCGTTGGTGTGGTGGCCCAGTTAGGAGAGGGGGTGCCAGCTCAGGTGTCGTCCACGTCACTTGACCATGGTTCAAAATTACTTGGCCCGTCGCCAAAAGCCCTCGTGCAGATGAACAGTGCGACGTTAATATTCACTCACTTGAAAAAAAAAAACACCAGTTAATCAATTTGCAATATTAAATGATTTTTTTTTGAGAGAGAGAGACTATTATTTCGGAAAACTATTTTTCATAAGTTAGTGGGCGTTGTAGCAATTGGTCATTGTCGTAAACTTGAGGCGGACATTGTTGAGTCGAGCGTTTGAAATATTGGGCTAGTGAAAACTAGCCGTGTAGAAAAGCTGATACAAGTTAAATCTTTCTAAGGTAAAAATCTTTACATTCAGGGGTCAGGTCATGTTCTGCCCTCGTCACTTGATGGGGTTCAATCAGTGAGTGTTTGTTAACATCACATTATAAAGCAACACAAGAACAATTTGTGAAAGGCTTCGTTATATTCTAAACCACGATCAATACTGGGGTCAGGTGACATCCTCGTCACAAGTGATGAAGATGACACCTGAGCTAGCACTCCCTCTCCAAACTAACTCCGAAAGGAGGTCTTTGAGCTACGAAAGATTTAACGGGTGGATCAACTTCTCTACACTGTGGATCAGTAGAGGTACTTGGTCATGAACTCATAACACGTTGTCCACGAATTCTGAACTAGGACCCCAAGGCTACTACGACGATCAACTGTGGTTCAAAATTATGAGGTCCATTCCCAATAGCTCTTGTTGTTACTCTAGCTCAGTGGCGCTGCAGTCGCTTGTTTACAAGTGTACGTTTTTCTGTCCGTCTTGTTTGTCTTGGAAATAAACGTGTGCCCCTTCACCCAAGTGGTAGCGTTTTCCTTGCGTCGCCTCAACATTCTAACAGGTAAGATCTTATTTATTCCATTTTTTATTCGAAAAAGAACTTTTGAATTATGATATCGAACGAATTACGAATTTGAACAGCCCTCATGTTGCTTCAGGAGGCGATGTAAATTAAAATTAAATTTTATCATCAGTTAATTTACAAAACAACTGTCTTTCACTTAATGTCAAATTGCTTACTTTCTACTTAAATGGTTTACCATTAGTTAATTTATAAAATATCCAATTATTTCTTGCAATAACTAAGTAATGTGTGAATTTGTTAATCTATCACACATTTCTTTTAACCTAGTTGGATAGTTATTTCATAAAATTTCTATGGTTTGTATGAAATAGCTGGATTATACTTTTTTAACGTTAACATACTTGCAAAAAATAAGGCTGGTTAAATATAACTACATTTGATGAAAATTTATGACTTTTACCAGGAGACTCCTTGAATTTTTATAATAATAACCCATTCAATATGTCGCATTAACAGCGCCTTAAATTTGATTAAACTAAATAAGCATGGAAATGTAACCATAGTGTAATTAAAATCCTCATTATGTTTCGAGTGACTCATTTTCTAGAATCTACTCTAACATCAAATCCTTGAAATAGTCATTAGGCTCCTGTTAGGTTATTCCCTTTACAAGATCATTACATATTCAACCAATTGCATTATCAGATCATTCTGCGGCACTGATTCGAACATCTGAGTGATTTATTCGTTAATTACGGAATTATTCTCAAGAAAGATTAGAAAAAAGAAAAATACTTTTTTCCAGTTGGATTGGATTCGATTGTTACAGGAATTAAGATGAGTTTAAAAGAAAAAAAAACTGTAAAAAACACAGCGAGTTTATATTTATTAGTAAAATAATTTCATGAGGCCAATATGTAATCAGTGAGGGAGTGTTTATTATTAACGTCGCACTTCAAGGCAGCACGAGGGGTATTGGCAATGGACTTCGCTATGTTGAACCACCATCAAGTGACGAGAAAAACACACCCTTCTTCCTTCTACCACACCACGCCAACGTGAGGAGTTTGAGCCACGAAATATTTAACATGTGTTAACGCCACTTCACGAAGAGTTTCAGTGGCCCAAGGACTGCTCGAATTCATGTCACGCTGGTCACAAATTGTGGTCATGACCCCTAAGGTACCGTGGCCACCTACATATAAATAAAAACACTAAAAAATATCCATATTTATTATAAAAAAAGGGACAAAAAAAATTTCAAATACCTTTCAAAATTTTTGAAAATAGTTCAGTTTTGAGAAAAAAAATAACGCTATATTCTCGTAGTGAATTCTTTGCTTCTCGAATACTGAATGAATTTAAGTTATTTATCTAGTCGACTCCGTTGACTTAAAGGTGGTGCGCCCGCTTCATAATTCTAAGGTTGCGAGTTCGATCCCAGATGGAGTCGATATATTTTCTGGAGGCAAAAATCGTAGGCACGCATGTCTTATGATTATGTGGCATATAAAAGATCCCTCTGGTATCAGTGTGACTATATATGGTACTCTCTCGGCCAAATTAAAACACTCAACAAACTGAATTAAAATTAATTCGAGCATCCAAATTTGGTATCGAGGGCCACCACTAGATGGTGCCACCATGAAATGGCTCTGAGGTTTGGGGACTTGCTCCGTCTGCAAAGGCTATGCTGCGTCATTGGGAAGAAAAAGTTATTTAGCTATGAAGACTAGGCTTCCTTCTTATTCTTGCTATAAAGGATTTTTGTGAACATTTAAAAGTTTTTCTGAATATAGCTGTAAGATAAATAAGTAGTAAGGAGTTGCAATGTTTGTCATACTCTCTTTTTTTTTCCTTTCTTTCTTTCTTTCTTTTTTTTTTTGAATTTTTTTTTAATTATTATATTAGAGTACAGATTAAATATAAATAAACATAAAAACATTTAGAAACATTCTTAATGCCCATTAGAGGCTTACTAATTAAATTGTGCGCTTTATGAGTTATCCTATAACTGAACACCACGAATTAGATACGTCAAAGAACCCCCCCCCCTGATTAAATACATAATACATATTTGGTCAAATTAATAAGTTGGATTTATCAAATCAATAGTTCATTAGTTTCGATTTTCGAAGGATAATCTAAACATTTGATTCATAATGTATGAGTATTGTTTCGTTCAGTTTAAGCTTAAAAAATTATATATATAACAGTTTATAGCGAATGATGAAAAATAATTATTGTACGCGTTACATATCTTTGCACTCTAACATATATTAACCAATTAAATATAATTTACTTTAATTCCTAGTCTCAGAATATTTCTTTTTCCTTTGAAACATTTCCCTTGTTAGTTTAGAAGCTTTCTTAAAAGAACATCACAGCAAGTCAGAAATCTATTTAAATTAATCTTTTTATGATTTCTGAGCATTTCCTATAAACCTGCATTAACAGAAATCGGAAAAAAAACCGTATAGGTTTATAGAATAGATAACTCGCATTTACATGGAAACGAGTAATAAGCATCTTAAAGGGATTTTGTAAATAGTCATTTTCTCAATAATAAATTCGCTGAAAGTATGTTTATATACCCTAGGCGGTACTTCATCTCTTTTGTAATGGGGAAGAAGGGAGATTTCAAACAATAGCACTAGAAAATAACATAATTCCAGTAATTGGCTTAGAATTTTGAAAATAAGTATTAAATCTTGTAACTCCTTAGAGAAAATGCCTTTGTTTGATAAAATAAATTAATACACAAATTCAAATCCATCAATTTTACATTACTACGATTATTCTAATTTTTCTTTATGGTTTAAAATATTTAAATATAAAAGAAATTTATCACTAACTATAGCACAATTTTATTACAGAATGTATTTCCGCATTGTTAGACATTATTATGTACAAGTAAAGTAATTTAGGCAATACTGCACGTATATATGAATCAAGGACGTGAAGGAATGTCTATAAAATAGCCTATTTTTCATTTAATGCATCTTCATGGGAAAAATAGAGGAAATTCTTTTTAATTTAATTTTTTAAAGTTTACCTTCTTTTATGATATTAGTTTATTCGAACAGTAAACAAGTCAGATACATTTATTTATATTACTTCCAATTTGCTCTAAATTTTTTAAAAATATATTGAGAATTATTTGAAAAAAAAATTCAGTTAAATTTTACCAATTGGAAATATGGTTTTAAAATGAAATTTTTATTTATAAAACACAGTTTCTCCCCTTATGATTCTTGAGATCATGCTTCTCTTAAAAGTGAAATTCAAAAGCCTGTAAATTAGTTTTTTTTAAAAAGGAATAATTTACTTTATCTATTTAAATGTAACGTAGTGATGCGGAGATCAGCGCATCAAAAATAAATAAATAAATAAATAAAATAAAATAAAGGTTTATATTACGTATTCTCAATCTATCTTTAGTGGTAGACACCTCCCCCTTCCTTAAATCCTTATATTTAGCAAATGAAGCTCCCCATATACATATGTAATGTATGTACTATTTATGGTATCGTCCTAAATTTAATACTGAAAAAATATTATAAAATGCTTAAAAAATATATAAATGAAAAACTGGAATGAATATTCATGTTTTATTCCTTGAGGGGTTAGCGTGTGCTATTGCTCACCATTAGAGAAGCCATAACTAGTAGGTATTTTTGTGGGGGGGGGGGGGCGACCCTAGTCTCCAAGAACAATAATGTTCAATAAAGCGTGTTTACAAGTAATAAATTTTATACATAACGATACCAACTACATACTATAGATTGAAACACAAGCTTTTATCCCACTGATTTTTTCTCGATTAGATAGTACTTAAATTATTTCTATGGACATAATTTTTTTAACATTAAATAAAGTAGACTCCGCAAAATCTGAATATCTTGCAGCTGGAATTTTCACAGCTTTTCTATAATACTTAGTTTATATTATTGTTATTAAAATCTCTATTATCATTACTATATTATAAAACTATTTATTTATATTATTTCACCGTGTGAATTTCCTTAGCATATATTATGCAATATTTTCTCTTGCTCTCTGGATGTTAATTACGAAACTCTTGAGATCCATATGAACCTCAGTTAATGCTGACAAAGGACTAATGGGTATTCATCTAAACCTGGGGTGTCAAAATCATAGGCTAACTTGGGCCAAACAAACAAGGTTTAACTTTAACTGGGCTGCACAAAAATTCGATATTCATAGAAAAGTAAGTTGATTTAGAACAATACATTATAATAAACATAAGTAAACAAAAAATATAAAAAAAATTCTAGTCAATTCCTACTTAGGTCAACAAAGAAAAATTTGTGAACTAATAATAGGAATTGTGAAAAACAAATTGAGCTTTTCATACCTGGTAGTTGGATAATCAATGTATAATGCCGCTATCTATTACCTTCATTCGAAACAAATTTAATTTTTTCTCCCATATAAAACTAAAATTAATTAATTAAATTTAAGTACTAATTTTTTTTTTTTTTTGAAAAAACTGTATTAACATCAAATGTTATCCACTACAAATTTTAAAAAATGTATTTGAACTTGAGTGGATGAATAAAAAGTATTTTATTAACGATGGAAAATTTGAACTAGATATTTAAAAAATATATGTATATATAGGGAGAGTGGGAACTAATAACACACACAGGAATTGAAAAACCATAAGAATTTAAATCTGACATCCTGACACTTGGCATATCTTCTCTTCTAATATATTTGCTTTTCCGGGAGAAATTTTGATATTTTATTATATGTTATTACGTGCCGATATACTGACTGGACCGGAAAAATGTTTATTGTGGGCCGCGAGTTTGACACCCCTCTCAAATTCCAAGAGTATGATTCCTTTAACAGATTGTGTGTTCAAAAAGAATAAAAAAATAAAACAGCATTCGTATTTTCGATTCAGAATGTAAGATATTATAAAAATGTAATTCAGTATTTCATCAGGTGTTCAAATAATGTCTTAAATCTTGTGTAATTATTTTATTATCTTTTTATAAATTTAGATATATTTAAAAGTCGAACTATATATATAAAAATGATAAAAAAAAACATTGCTTTAAAATATATAAAATGATTAATTTATTTCAAATATGATAAAAACGTCTAGTATTCATGTTAATCTTATTGAAAAAAAATATAATAATTTTGGCTAATTCAATAAAATTTAACACTTTAATTTTGTTTCAATTGACACACACTCGCATGAAGTAATTAAGTTTTTCAATAGCTATTAAGAAAAATGAAATCGGGAAGGAAACTGTAGTTCTTTGAAGAAATATTGAATTATTTTAAGAAAATAAGTAGATTATCCATAAGATTCAAAAATTGCAGTTTATTTTTATACTTATTAAAAGAAATTAATGTTATTACAGCTATTGCTATTTAAGAATTCTAATCACAATTTACTTATTGTGTTAATCGTTAGAATCTTTGAGTTCTTCCATACAATGCCAACATTATGTTTCGAAAAATGTAACCAGTATCAGCCTCCTTATACATGATCTTTAGTAGCATTAGGCCTCGAATACATTACTCAACAACAACAATGCCGGAAACAAATTCGTGAATCTGACCCCTCGGTTACCGCGGTCATTTGAAACTTCTATAATTTGAATCTTTCTTTCTAAAATTAAACATAGTAAAAAATGAGATAAACATTTTTTACAGTCTAAATTTTTAAAATCTCTGAAGTGGTATAAAAAGGAATTTTTTTTTTTTTTTTGAAAAAATGCGGAAGCATTTGGCCTGAAGTGAAGTGCGGGAAAATGGATTTGATTCCCATCGCGACTTCGGGTGTCATGGTAACGAATGAAAAAGAAAAAGGGAGAAAATGTCCTTAGGCTACAAACTTTTTTTTTCAAAAGATCCATTGCTGTTTATGTCGAAATTTCTGACGCAAGAAACTTTTTTTTCGAAGTATTGATTTAAATGATTGAAAACTGTAGAAAACTTGATGAGATTTTGTCTGGCAACAATCGAGATATAGCTTTTTCTTCAAAAAATAAACAATGTTCTTAGTTCTTTTTTTTTGGGGGGGGGCCGTATTTTTTCAATTGTATAAAATTTATATAAGTGAAGAAATGTATATTTTAAATATGCAACCAATATATTTATAACCTTAGAAATATATATTTTCAGTAATTAGTTCATTTTTATCAATTATAGAATGAGATGAACTTTTTAAAAGCATTGTTTTATAACCGTCCTTATCTGCTCGCTGCACTGTTTGAAAAATAAAGAATTATTTCAGACATTTGAATTGCTATTTTACATAATTACTCGTTGTTTTAAAGTAAGCTCAACTATACCGATAGTATTTAATATTTGAAATTTTGATATGAATTTCTTACATTTCAGATGGATTACGATTTGTATTGTTGCTTGAAAAAGTATATCTGATATATCCCTTTATTATTTCTCACTAATTTCCCATTTTTTTTTTTTGAAATCTATATATATATATTTCGTGTCGATGATCTGTATATTTTCTGTATATAATCGTAGCATAACATAAAAAAGAGGAAAATTTAGTATTTTTTCGGAAAGGAAAATGATGCAGTATTGATATCAAATTCTGATTTTTTTAACCGTACAGAAAAAAAATATAATTTTTAAAGTTAGTTCAAAAATTTTATTTGAATTTATATATATCGACATTTATGTTCTTTGTTTCTTTAATAGATACCCGTATGACCAAATCATTTCTAACTGTATATGCTAATGTATAAAATTATGAAGTAACAAAATACTTCTAAATTTGTATTTAATACATGTAATGGGTGGTCGAAAAATAGTCATACTTATCTAGAGAATATTATTTTTGAAATACTATTCCCCGTTTGAAAATTCATTTTCAGGTAGAAAAAAGATTATTTTTTTTAAACTATAACCAGCAATGGTATGATAATATTGTTAAGATACACACGTATCCTATACATTAATTTGAAAGTTTTTTGTGCGTATTTATTTTATTCTATTTGTATTCGCATCGTTGGGATAATATTGTTCCAAAATATTTTAAAGGATGATGTCTTAAAAAAATTGTAAGCATTTTCTGCCTCACACGAAAAAAAAAATCATACTTAATTTGGGTGATTTTCTTCCCCCCCCCCCCTTTTTTTTTATCGATGCTGCAATTATTGTCACAGGACAGTAGCATCGATTTAGTTAAGGCATGATTGCTGATTTAAAAAAAATCACTCATTTAAAGAAATGATACTTCTAATATATTCCAGCTGTAAATTTTTGTTTATAGCATACCGTGTATGCTATTGTATGTATGCTTTGTTTCATTTTTGTTTTATTTTTTGCTAAAATTTGAAGATAAAAATTAGATAGAATATATACATACATATATATATATATATACAGTCGAACCTCTATATAGCGAACTTTTTCCTGGAACCTTAAACGTTTCATGATTTTCTTCGTAAAATAACCTTTTTATAGCGAATTTTATTTTTAATATAACGAATTTTTTCTTTTGTGATTCAGTTTTTGCTCTCCCTTTTTTTAAAGTATTTCTGAAAAAAATTCAAATTATTCTGTCTTTGACACATTTTATGATGGTCATAAATCTTGAACTGGTTTTGTTAGATCCTAACTCACCGAGAGCAATAGAGATCTGGACGTTCCATCCAAGAGGTGTAACCTTTAACCCCCATTAGCCCGTTCACTAGAAACATCTTCGATATCCTCTTTCACCCTCAGTGGAGTTGTCAAGTGTCCTCGTGTTCTAACTATAAAATAATGTTTGTTAAATATTACTTGTATGCTTTAAAATATAAAATGTCCTTCACATTCATTAATTTTTGTATAAAATTATTTTTTTAATATTGAAAATACAATAAATTCTTCGGCATTCTTTTTTCTTGTTTTCCTTGCAATTTTTCTTTCTTTCTTTCTTTTTGATGGGTAGGATATATAAAATAAACATATATTAATTTTAAAAAAAGTGTAAATAATTATTTTTTTAATATGTATGAATTCAAAATTTATTTTATATGGTTTATAAATCATATTAAAAGATGAACCTCTATATAACGAACTTTTTTTCCGGGATTTAGCGATTTCTTTGTATAGAGGTCCGACTGTATATATATATCGTAAAATAAAGCGTATAGCGCGCAACGGCGTATAACACGCACCTATACCTTCGAGCTGTTTTTTTTTTTTTTTTAATTTTAAGATATATTCGCCGTATAACACGCACCTTTTACGAAGAAACCCAGCAATTCTTTTACGTTTTGAAGTAATTTATTCGAGGTATTATCCCAAGATTTTGAAGAAATAGTATACTTCTAGAACTAAAACCCTTTTTTTTTAATTTCATAAAGAATGACATTTAAATAAACTGTATATCGATATAAGTAGAAGTCTAATTTTTTTTATGCTCATCTCTTTTTTTAATTTTTAAAACTATCGTTTTTATATCCGGCTTATAACGCAAAACCCTAAAATTCGATCTTATTTTTTGTGTTAAAAGTGCGCGTTATACGCCGGATTTTATGGTATATATAATCACTCTATTGCAATCCAAAGATGTTGTTAATTTAAAGATTTATAAATCTACACACGCATATTAAAAATGGAAAAAATATTGTGCATTCACTAGTGATTGTTTGAAATGTTTATTGAAATTAATCATTTTAATTTCATGATGAAGAATTTTTCTTACCAAGCATTAATAAAAACAAACTCACTGTGAAATTTCCTCTTAATATTTTGCTGTCACTTTTATCTTTACCGATAAGTCAAGAAATAACAGGCAACTGAACTATATTTATGTAATTGAATACTTTCGGAACTGTGATTTTGCAAAAGCGTGTAAATGGATAATATTCATGATATTTAGTGTCACTTAGATAAGAAAATGTATATAAAATTGTTTTAAGAATAGTATTACAATAAAAAATTATTTAAGTACAATGTTTTGACAAAAAAGGAGCATAGAATGACCCATTTTCAAAATATTCTCCCTTTATGAAACATGCTTCTATTATAATAATATTTTACCTGTCTATAGCTCAGACCTCTGTACTGAGGCTCAACTAGAATTTTTGAAATATATAACTTGGATGTGGTTTTATCCATGTTTTACGACAACAGAGGGGAGAAATTTTAAGAAAAAAGCGCCGATAATTATTTTAATTAGTTGTAACTCTGGAATTTAAGTGAATTTTTCAAAACTCATAGTTGAGCCTCTGTACAGAGGCTTGAGCTATATACCGGCAAAATATTATTACAATAGAAGCATTTTTTACGAAAGGAGAACATTTTGTGAAAAAAGGTTATTCTAAGTTAATTTTTTGACGAAATATTGTACTTAAAAAAATTTTTTTTTTGTCAAAATGTCCTTAATACAATTTTATACATGTATTCTAATCTAAGTGACACTAAATATCATGAAAAATATCCATTTATGCTCCTTTTTAAAATCACGGTTCTAAATGTAGTCGGATACCTTAATATTACGCATTCATACAAAATATTTATTATTTAAAGAAATATAGCATCAGTAGATGTTTTATATTTTTCCATTTGAATTATTATAATTTTTAGTTTATCCGTGCAAAGACTGGGCATAGCCTCTAGTATGTAAAAAATTCAATTTATCTCCTCGCCATTACAAAATTAATTTTTTGAGCCTCGTCTATTTCAAATACTTTTACTCAATTGCGGAATCGGGAGGGGGGGGGGGCCACCGTTCAGAATTTAATTACTCTAAACTTAACTGCGTAAATATGAAAAACTGTACTCTGCATTAATGTCCTGAGCATCAAAAAATTATTAAATTCGCAGAAATTACGGAATACACTTTCCACACCAAAAGTATAAAAGTTTTGTGTTCCAACACATTATTTTTTTCTTTCCCGTTTTAAACTACCCTCTTAAAGTGCGTGATACTTAAACTCTGTACTACTTGGTCAACATAATCATAGCTTAGGTGATAATAAGACAGCATTTTATATTCTAAAAATATTTTTTAATCGTATTCTCTTTGCCCTATAATAAAAATAATGGTAACTGTTGAATTTATTTTGCACCATAATAATATTAGCAAAGAAAATAAATATAGATTTTTACATTTATTATAAAAAAAAACTAGATTAAATTAAACAATAAAATAAAAATATTACTCTTGATTTTTATTTATTGTGTTCAGATATTTTTATGACTTTGTTTATAAATTCGTTACTGTATTTTAAACGTGAAGGCAGGATCCCATGCCTAAGAAGCTTTGCTTTTATTAAGTGCTTAAGCTTAAAGTTATTGAAATCATTGTTTTTTATGGATTTTCTTTTTTCAAAATTCAAGATAACGTAGATTTTAGAGTTTCATTACAATAGCTGCTGATCTTACAATGCCTCTTCTGCTATGAAGAATATATATGTTCAAGTCTTTTAAGTTATTCTTCATAATTTTTGTATTTGAGTTTAAAATAGTGCTTCTCAAACTTTTAGTATTTGTGACCCAAAATTCGATCATTATTTTTATTGCGCCTTCCCCCTCCATATATTATAAATGTATTGAATTCAATAATACTATAATTTGACGCTAAAGCTACAATACGACTTTAACCTCTTAAGTGCCACCGGCGTCTATAAACGTCTCCGTCAGCCAAAGCGTTAATTGGCCCGGGTGTATGTATACGTCTTTCCGAAGTACGATCTTTTCTGTGCAATGCTATCTGTAAAATTATTCCGAAGGCTTTGGATTGCAATAAAGGGATCTCGATAGTCCCCTCCTCAATGCATCACATACGCGCGCCTACGTGGGAAGCAGTGGCATTGGAGAGAGAATAGAGTAACTTTTAATTAGCAGTTACAGGATTTATTATAAACTGAATAAATTGTCAAGAAAAATATTAATATTCTATATAATTTTATATGTGACAAGCCCATGGGGACACTGGTAATACTTAAATTTATTTAACTTATTATTGTTAAATTTATTTTAAAATACATTGTTCAGTACTGATACATTTAAAGTGTATTATATCAGTGTGAACGTGTATTTTATTTTTTATTATGTCAGAATGTATTTTGTTTGTTTACTTTCAGTAAATGAATAATTTTTTAAAATAATCTTTTGTTTTCGACTTTTTAATATGCTCGCGCCCCCCTCGTAGAGTTACCACGAGCCCCGCAGTTTGCAAAATGCTGGCTTACACAGTTTTGTTTTTTCAAAAAATCGACATTGGATAAGACTTAACTTGACAATTATTTTTAAATTCACGTTTCCAGACTCTTAACATGGTCACTCTGTTGCACTTAAATTACTTTGTAACTTATGCCAATGCACCTCTTCCCCCTTCCTTTCTATATCTTTTCGTTATTCTATTGTTATATTAAAAACTGGTTAACCGCAGCTTGATATTTACTTAAAGGTATCCAACTACTTGCGACAACTTTTTTGAAAAAATGAAGATATGGGGATTTTTTTTTTTTTTTTTTTTTTTTGTGATTTTTAGATTTATTTGTATATTTTAAGGAAAAAATCGTAAAACTGAAAACAGAAAAAAAATTTTATTATTTTTAAAAGAGGAAAAAACTGGTGAAAATGTACAAAAAATTACATAAACGCGGCTCGCTCTGTACAAAAGTTTTTTTAACAAATTCTCCATTTTTCAATTTGAATGTGTTACTTTATTATTCATGTTTCAAATGACTTTCAGGATTCTAGATATTTTAATTTTTACAAAGACTAGAGCACTTTATCTTATGACTATATGAAATTGCTTAAAAACAGTGATTGTATTCACTTAAAAGACGGTAAATTTTGAAATAAAACAGTGATTGATAAATCTGAAGATCAAAACACTTCTACAGTTATACAAACACTCAGAAAAAATTTCACACAGCAAACTATTTTCAAAACCTTTTTAGCAATAGCTGTCCCCGTTTGAGTTTTTCGAAAAAAAAAAACACATTTCGAGTAAAACGCATTTTAAAGTTTGACATCTTGTGCAAAGTTATGTGTGGCATCTTCTTTTATCAAAACACTTGTAGTTTTTGTTCTAGTGAATGGAAAATAAAAAGCTTGGTATTTTTATTAAGTTATAAAATCATAAAAAACAATTGTCAATTTTTCAAAAAAACATGATTTTAGGATAGTCGGATACCTTAAAACAATTTTTTTTTTCATATTTTTTTGACAATGACTTGATATTTATCTGTAATAAAACAATTGAGTTTGCTCTCAGGATTAACCCGCGGTCACTCGCGCCTGTTTTTGCTACCGTCGTTACTCGCGGGATGTAGAGAACACCCCAAACTTTTAACACGTGTATTTAATTATGAAAATAAAATTAAGCCATTATGATACATATTTATAAAGTATAAGATGTTTTTTGTACTATACAAATAAAGTTATTAAATTTATTGTATACAAATGAGACTAACACATTAATTTAAACTAAACATACAAAATTTTCATTTTAAAACTCATAATTATATGTTTTTTCATAAACCAGTGTATATAAAACGTATATACCAGCAATAAATATACTTTATAATTAATGAGATAATGATAGTAGAAAGTATAGAAAAATAATATTTTAATCATTTTCCAAACATTCAGAGCAGATTGTATACAAATGCTCAATTTCTCGCGGGAGTTCTCAGTCCCCCAGATAAACTTTTGAAGGTCATTACATTCCAATCGTTCGAAAAAGAGGGATTGCATCAGGCCTGAATGGTCAACGACCTAAAATGTGCAGCTACAGAAAAAATCGTGGTTCTGCGCATTCTTTTTAGAATCCTGGGAGGATTTTCTTGTTGCTGGGGTGTACAGAACACCCCGCGCGAGTGATCGCGGGTTAAATAAGAAATAATTTATTTAATTTTTTTTTTTTTTTTTTTTGCTTCAATTAAGCGACTTTGAAAATTGAAAGATGTGTCGAAAGAAACGAGAGAGGGAAAAAGAGTCACTTATTAATATTATTAGTAGTAAGGAAGTGTTTATTAACGTTATCACTCTAGAGCAACACGAGAGCAATTGGTGACGAGTCTCGTAATTTTGGATCACTGTAAAGTCACGAGGACAACACATGAGGTCGCACCCTAATCTCCTAATTTTCCGTCCAAACTAACGTGAGGACTGAGCTACGACGCATTTAACTTGCATCAATCTCTCTACGCCGTGGCATCGGGGGCACCAGGACTCGAATCCCCGACTTGACAATGTCAGCACGAGTTCGAGACCATGACCAATAGGCTACCACGATCACGATATTATAATAAGAAAGCGGTAAGGGACATAATCTACTGTGTATCATCAAAGAAAAATAACATGTATATATTCCTGAGATTACCACTTCTGCAAATATTTATCAATTGTTCACACTTGGGATTCATTACAATAAGAATTATGTGCCGCATAAAATTATAAACTGAAAGAACGTTCTATATCGTTTTTTT
>BMAV01013483.1:680111-693681 GCA_019973955.1 Trichonephila inaurata madagascariensis | reverse complement strand
CCCCCCCCCCCCCGTAAATTACGTAGTTTCATTTGACTATTATTTTTCAATATTGATGAATAAATTGTAATTTATTCGAAACACATTTTTCATTTTAATTTTTTTATTGTAAAAATTTGTCTTAGAAATTAAATTTCTGAGAAAAGTTGGACACAATAAAGGGATTGAAGCTAGACTAACACGAGCGTTTCAAATGTTTGACGCACTGCTCTTCTTTTACAAGACTGGCCTTCGGCGTGCGATATATTCATGTTTCTATGAAAACAGATAATCTCTCGCATTTTTAGCATTTTTTTTCAGCTAATCACCAACATAAAAGTAATGTGGCAAATGTAACAATGGCTTTCTGTGTGGCAGAAATCACTAGACTTTGGAGTCAATTCACACTAACTATAAATATAAAGCTTAGAATACCTAGTTTTAATCTTGAATCATAAATTTTTACTTACATCTTTTTCATTTACATAAATGATTATGAAATTATTTATTAAAATTCGATCGTGTATGATAAATTCGAAAACACGGTACTGCATATTACCCACCATCGCATTCTAGACAGTAGAATCTTGTTTCTCTTCTTACCTGTGCTTCCTTTCACTCTTTCTCTTTGAACAGCAAATAATACACTGTCGTGTTGGAATAAATTCCTTCTCTCTGTTGGAGGAATGTATTCAACAAAAGTGTCCCTCAGACAAGTGTGAACTAAGATGCTCAGCAGAAGAACGACTACTTTTTGCAGAAAATTCCATCAAGAGGTACTTTTCAATTATTCGAAATCATAAAAAGCACATGTGAAATAATTCGGAAATAAGACCAATTGCATAGTGTAAAATTCCAGGATTATTCAAGATGGTACGTTTCGCCTTTCCGAGCTCAACTCGGGAAAAACCGTGAAGAGGTTAAGAACAAGGTAAGAGGTTTACAAGAACGCGATATATCGTGTTACTACATTCCAACCACAAATACATGAATTTTTGTAAAGCAGGATAAATAGTAACTAAAATCTAAATATTTCTACGATAAATCTTCTGTTCCTGCGATTTTTTTGTTCAGAATAGTGCAGCTAATTATATATGCCATGATATTTATTGCAAATTAAGAAATTTCTACCATCTTCATTCATAAAAAAGATTAATATCAAAAAATAATCTGATGATGTAGCATTAATTAAATTAAATTATTAATTAGATTAAATGCAATTTTATACCATTAACTACATTCCCCAAAAAATCCAAGCTTATGTGAATGCATGATTTCAATTAACTATCAAGATGTAAAAGTCATTGTAACTCTTTTAACTAAGATACTTTTATGCTCCCGCAAAGAAAATATATGGGCTGGGAATGTTAAGATAATTGAATTTCCAGAAAATGATCTCGTGAATTATAACGAAAAGTCTTGAAAGGAAAACAAAGAGCCCTAGATCCATCAAAGTATTTCTAATGAAACTCTGAAGACTAACAAACCAAAACATACTGACGCCGAAAAAGTATAAATACAAGAAGGATATAATATCTCAGATAGTGATACCGCTAATAGTCAATTCAAACGTTAGGTATAGCACCAATTAAAAAAAACTGTTGCAAATCAGAATCAAACTCAAAACAGTTTCATTGGTCAGTGAACATTTTGGAATCATTGATAGAGCAACAGCTGCTGTAGCGTCATTCCTCTTTCAAGATTATGTTGTGATAAATGACTCAGAAACAATATTCTCTATCTTCCCTATTACACTCAAGCAGTGGCGTGCTATCTCAAACTTGTAACCAAACCATCTCGATAAGTGAATAGCGCTACAGCAAAAAACAGCATCAAGACGACTCCTTGAACGAAATTAATTCATCAAAAATTTTCTGAAAAATCGGATTTTAAAGTACATTATTTCAATAAAAAAAAAACATAAGCAACTTCTTCAATGAATTTTGCGTAAAAGCTAGATATACATTTTTATGTTTCTGATTGTTAGGCTAAATAACCCACGTAAATTATTGCCGTGTTTAGAATGTAAATGTATTTTAAGAAAATAAATCTTAAGTACTAAATGTAAGTTAAAAATGAGTAAAAATATATTTTTTTCTTCTTTTTTTTTCATTGAGTCACTTTTTATTGAAATGCAGTAAGTATATGACAATTTTTTTTTATCAAAACCGTTTTTTTAAATAAATATATATTAAGGGATCAAAAACCTATCAATATTTTAAAGATAAAACTACAAGCTCATTTTTGTTTACATACGGTCGTTTCCTTTTCATTCTTCTTATGTATTAGTTTTCAAAAGTTAATGCATGTGGGTAAGAACTCCTGAAATGCATTTTCTTATTTAGTTTTTTCGTTAAGCAGTAGAGAGAAAAAGAAATAATAGAGGAATAGACTACGGGAGTGATTATTTGATTTCAAGCACTGCAATGGGCTCAATTCATGTGATGTCATGGTCACATGATAATGATAACCACGTATTTCTAGCTAATTAATCCAAAAGCTCATGTGAAGTCTTAGTCACAAGATAAAAGCAATCATGTCTTTCCAGCTAATCAGTTCATGCGTATCATTGTTGTTAACTTGTGCCTTTTGCAGAAACTTTCTTTTAAAATGTACATTAATAATAATGCATACAAATCAACAAAAAAGAAGTATTTTTTTTTCAATTTTAAAATCTTCATGTAGAAATGTTTTATAACTTTTTCACATCTTATGAAATTTGAAATTTAGTCTAAGTTTTACAAATAGAGCAACAAATACAAAAAGCTTAATGTTTGTTTTGAATTCAATGAAGAACACATATTTGTCTTTATCACGTGACCATGATCAATTGGGTGCATTCTGATTAATGACTCTTGGCATTGGCAATGCTTAGCTGATTTTAATTTAGATTAAGATTCAACATTATAGTTCCAAATGCATTCTCTTTATCACTATTAGTTATATTCGGTTTACCTCAATAGAGGCTTATTTTGTACCTGCAATAGTCGAATTGCCATGGCATTAGGCTTCTGATTGACAATGTTTCAGTCTAGTCAGCGGTTCGAATATTGATTCTATAAAAGACTTCATACCTAGAAGGGGTGGTGTGGTTATAAAGATATGGTTCCCTCTAGCTATACTCATCGTCTAAATATGCTTCAAAATTATTCAAAAGAAGCCAAGTCAAACCAGTGATTATCCAGGTCTTCGGAATAATAGAAGCTGGTTCAGTCTCATATATTTCCAGTAAAGCTCTCATGGATCTGGTCTAGCCTTTGAATAGCCAGAAAGATTAGAAATTGCCCCCCCCCCGAGTTTTGCTTTTGTTCATCCTCTCGAAAGCTAATTAGTTCTAAATCTGATTCATTATGATTTTCTGAGTTAGCTTGTCTGTTTTAGCGCAAATATACATTGGATCTACAGAGACGTGATAAATTGCTGTAGAGACGTAGTATATTTTCATTTATATATATATATATGTAATAATTTCCTCTAGCATCCTTTTAATTAACTCTTTTTAATAATATTTAAACAAGCTTTAATTCTTTGGCTCAAAACCGCCTTAATCTTAATCGTAATCAACTAGTATCAGATATCCCTTTCCCACCCATATTAACCAATCAAAGTTCTTATCACCAAATAGTCACGCGGTTTTCACCGTCGGCTATAAATACCGAGATCTGGAAAGCCCGCCCCCTCTTCTCTCTACAAACATGTAGCCAGTCGGCTGCAGTGCGTTTTGTAATTACGCTCTTTTCTTTGTTTTCGTCTTGTGAAATGTCGCTGCTGCTTGTCGTTTTTGTTATTGTGTCTATTTTTGTATTCTTATCAAATATCTCTGAAATACAACTGTGAATTGTCCACCTACGCTATGTGTGTGTGAATAAACAAGATGAAATTTAATTTTGAAGATGTTTTCTGTGTAACTCCTGGTAAACAAATAACAACACCGGATAACGTCCTTATATATATACTATATAATTTTTTGAGTGAATATTCCAACATTTGTTTTAAATTTAACTTTAAAATTCTTTTTTGTAATACTTAATTCATAAAGAATGTAATAATAATGTGAAACAGAAGTTATTATTACATTTAGTTAGAAGTTATATTGAATCACAAAAGTTCGATCGAAATTTAGGGAAAATTTTAAGCAATTATTCTATTCTAATTCTTTAGAGTAAGTTTCACTTGGAATGTACGAAGAGCGAACTCTCTCTCTCTGAAAATCATTTATTCATTTCTAGTGTGTATCGAAGCAATTTCTTCTAATTCCGTAAAAACTTATTTATATCCAAGTTCAAAGGAATGCTCTTATTATTGAAATTAGTTTAAGGCAAGAAAAATATCCGACTTTCGCGTATTTTGACGAAAGCATCAGGTGCTCGTTCATTAGCTTTTAATTTAAGATTACTTTTTTCTTCTCAGAGTATTTTATATTACTATAGTTTTTTCAAAATGAGGCCAGAGAAATTTAATTCTAATTTTTCCTCTAACATTTTTCCTAAAGCATTACATCTCTGTACTAAACAATGTTTTAAAACTAGTAAATTTTTACATATGATTATATATAATTGCAACTTTTTTATTAGTTGTAGCAGTATTTGAAGTTTTAAAAAAAATTATTAGTTTTAAAATGTTTGATCCCATTGTACAGTACATTAAAAATTTCAGATTCTTCATTCAATTCTTTAGAGTTAAACAAATCTCTAGTTAACTGAAGAATTTTTTTTTCAAAACTTTTTGGGATATCTAAGGCATTTTTAATCCTTTCTAAGCAAAATTTCCTGCCTTTCATAGATACTTATCATATTATCTGTTCGAGACATGGACCAAGTTTCACATGCATAAGTTAATACTGATCTTAAAAGACTTTTATACAAGAGAATCTTTGTTTTTCTTTTCATTAAATTTGATTTCATATATTTTCGAATTCCATTGAAACATCTATTAGCCATTGTAATTCTCTTTTCGATTTCATTGGTACAATTGTTTCTATTGTTAATTTCTGAACCTAAATAAGTGAAGCTTTCAACAACTTCAAAACTATACTTTCGTAGCATTTTACTGTTATTAATTATGTTCAATTTTTGCCTATGATGCTCATATCAGGTAGTGAGTTATAGTAACGAAACACTATAAAGTTGTACGAGGGGCCATTGGCGAGGAGCCTCAACATTTTGAACCAAGGTCAAGTGACAACGACAGCACCTGAGGTGGTATCCCTCTCCTAACTGCTACACCACACCAACGGGAGGACGTTTGAGCCTCGACGTGCAGCTGCGGGTCTTCAGCGACACTAAAGCTCAAACTCATGATTCGTCAACCACGAGGCCATTACCTTGAACACTATTATATCACAACCACTATAATTCTTACATATTATAAATTGATACAAAATATATTATTTTCTTATACATTTTTAACTTTTTAAAAAATACTTTGTAATAAACTACTTCTATTTATGTTTTTATGAAGGGATTAATGATAAAAAAAAAGAATGCGCTCTGTGAAATGTGAGTTGCTTTACATCAAAAGTGTCTTGAGAACAATTTAAAAAAGAAAAAGTCAAATCTCATGTTCCTAAAGACGTAGAGAAATTCATCTTCATGAATATATTATCGCTCGAAAGTCCAAAGGGGTATTTTAGAGAAATACGGAACGCTTTCCGAAAATTCTTTCGATCACTGAACAACATGTCCACGAGTCAACTCACGTTGTTGTTTCAGTTGATTTATTCCAGGTCTCATCCTTTCGTATAAAATTCTACTTAATATTCATCAACTCCGTCTTCCTTGCAATTCAAGTGCATGAAGCTCAAGGTTTTTTCTCGTTCTATAATGTGTAAAATTATCAACGATTCACCGAAAAAAGCACCGAAGTTTTGAAACTGTTATTTCCAAATTAATCAATGTTAAAAGTTTTGCAATAAAATACCTAAATACCGTGAACATTGTTTAATACGAAATTGATGGGACTGAAATATTTTTCAATTTAAAAGAATTTCATATTAAAGGAAAAAAAAATATTTCAACAAAATTAAGTTTAATAAAGCATATTTTATTTACATAGATATGTATATGTGCATGCATTTAATAAAAATCAATGGAAAAAAACCTTCACAAGACCTTAATGACATTCAATGCAAAATTTTCAATTTTTTTGAAAACCACACATTGATTGAATTTTTGGAATATAATCTCATATTTTTCTTTGCATTGTCTTTCTTAGCATCTATTTATTAACAAATTACTCGATGTCATTCATTCTGTTATTCATTTCACCATTAGAATGTGCCTCTAAATAATTGAACATATTTTTCAGGATGTTCTTCATTTCGGATGACGTGGGAACAGGAGCTTCCTTATTCATTTCCTTTTCCTCATCAGAATCTGCATCAATGATATTTGTTGTGCCTTTATCAAGTACTAAAATCTGTTAGCCTTAATTTGGTTGTACACACATTATCATGATTTACTGGAACGGACTCTTCCGATGATACAGTAGGAAAGTCCAATCCTGCTGGTCTTTTCCGTATTTGTTCATTCCCAAAAGGGAAATCTTTTCATGTTAAGCGATTTTTCTTTCGTGTTAAGAGAAGAAAAGTATGAAAATACACAGTAGTTTGTCGGGAATGTTGTATTATTTCGTGTTGATCGATATTTCGTCTTAAGCGTTTTCGTGTTAAACGTATTTCACTATAAAATAGAATCGGAACAGCATAACCTTTGAATATTTACAACCTGAAATGTATAAACTTACTCGATTCCTTAAAAAGTTGCAAAACAATGAGTGAAGTCTTTTGAACAGTTTACTGTGATGCACAGAAATTAAAACATGGGAATACAATAGTACTTCTTAATTGAGTATCTACACTTTTTTCATCTCGTTTTTGTAATTAGAGTTTTCCAACAAATTTTATATAAACAATTCTCTCCTAGTACATGAAATATCTAATTGATAGAACGATTCCCATATTTGTTAAAGAGCATAACTCTTCTGAAAATGAAAGGATATATTAGATAAAAATACTCAAATTAAGTAACTTCATGAACATTAACACGCACAGACACACAAAAAGAGAGTGAATCTCTCAGTTAAAACATAGTTCCGTCTAAATATAGCTTTAATGAATCTAATCTCTTTAAGAGTTGCTACTTTATGCCCACTCAGGGACAATCTAATTTACAATGAAGCTTACTATTCAAAACTTAATCCATTTTAGAATCCTTTTACAGTTCCAAATTATTCTGGAGTTTTTGAGACAATATTCCTCCTTTCTACTAATAGCAAGTGAATTACTCCTCCACAAATTCTAGTTTTCAAAATGTTTTTATCGGTTAATAGATTAAATTTCTCACCAAAATATATTTCATAATTATAATGTGCAGTTAAATAATTTAGTAAATTAACAAAAATTTGAAGACAAATTAAAATATATAATAAAGTACACAAAAAATATTTTCGAGATAAAAGTAATATGAGTTATGTCTCACGAATAAGTTGGAGGAGAAAGAAATAGATCACGCGTTGTTTGGACGGTGAGAATTAAATCATATACACTTAATTCTTTTACCACACAATCTGTACGTTTTTAAAAAATCAGTGTAAAAATATATTGTATGGAAAAATAGAAAATTGATTTCAGTCCTAAGAAGTCAATGAAAATAATACGATGCACTATGAATTTTCATGTTGGGATCTTAAATATTTTATTTCAAATAGATTTTAAATGTGTTATACAAACAAAGTAAATTATTATTTAAAAAAGAAAAAAAATCCCACTAATTCATGCACACAAAGTAATATGAGCTACACGTAAGAAGATTTTATTCGTTATCACTTTATGAAAATAAAAGTATACGTTTTTACTTAAGACTCCAGTATTACTATACCATCACTAAAAATGTCTTGAGTAGCGTATTTGTGTCTATCGGTGATATTCTTTTGTAATCTCCTACAAAATTAGGACTGTCCTCTTGTAGGTCAGATGTTTCATTAGATTTAAGAATGAATTTAGTAATGAATAGTTGTGGTTTGGTTAAGCCTTTGAATAATTATCCGTTCGAGGATATTAATGATTTCAAATTCTGAGAATTCTCTCAATTTAATTACAATCCTCGTTGTCAGTGCTGCAGTTACAAAAATAAAAGTAAAGTAAATTTTTTAAGAAAATTAGATCGATCGTGTTAAATCAAAGTAAGTCGTGTAAAAGGAAAAATTATTTTTTTTCCTTATTAAATCAAAATTATGTAAAAGAAATTCGTACGAAAAGTATTTGTGTGTACAAAAAGCATATGTTTAAAATTAAAAAATAAAGTGGAAAGCAAACATTGAATGAATAGCAAAAATCATATACGTTTTCACAACAACTCTTCATAATTGACTAAACAGCAGGCATATATAGCTGAAATGAAAGTTTGGAAAACAAAAATGGTTAGATGACATGCGAAGATGTACGACCCTCCGTTTCATTACATATATTCATTTTTACCCATCTTGTCAGGGACTTCAGACATCAGGTATCTATAGTCACATTATCGCTAGAACACCTGCTATTTAACTACCCTAGAAGGGCGGGTTATTGGATCAATTGGACGTTCGGATCCCAAAAATGAACGATTATAAGGAAAAAATTATTTACATGTCAAGAGTTTGTAGTAAAATTCTAGTTCGGTTAATACATGCGCAAAACTTAAATGAAATTTTTTTCATAAAAAGAGCAAATCTTTAAAAAGCTAAGTTTCAAAATCAGAACTTTTTAAATTAAAATAAAATTTATCTGCCAGCTAATTTAAAGACCTTCTCTCTGAGTAGTGTGTTATTGCATTGAGTTTGTCGCTATCCCCATTAATTATCGTATATCCTTATCGTGAGGTTAGAGGTTTACTGAAACTACCAGAACTTTACGATAAGGCATACGATAGGGACACGCTTTCAGCTAGACATGAAGGTTTAGTTTCATTAATTATTCAGTAACACACCGAAAATATCTAAATATAGACCAAATTTTCGTGAGTAATTACTATCAAATATTATGATTATGTTAACTCATGACAAAAAAATGAATTCATTAACTATAGATTGAATAAGGAATAGTTTTACTATAACTTTGCATTTTCTTTTTTAATGTGCTTGTGACATTATAATTAATAAAGTTACCAAAAAAATGTATTTACAAAATTTCTTTCAACTCATGACTCGTCTTAAGTAATTTTAACAGAAACACTTAAGGTGACTGCCTACCTTGAAAATGTCGTTTTTCGTCTACATAAGACATTTTTTTTAAATTTCAAAATCTTATAGTTTGAACATTTTTCTTTCCAAAATAGTTTTTCTTTTTCCTTTACGTGAGACAGAAATAAAGTTAGAGTGATTTTAAAAAACATCATTCTATGCAAAAGGGCAGTAAGATAAAACTTTAAATGAGTTTTTCTCAAAATTATGTTTTCGAAAGAAACCCTTTACCAGATACATAATATCTTAAGAACCAATCCAGATAACGTTTTGAAATTTTGTGGGAATGCTTATTGTACTATTTTTTATTAAGTGGATCATAAGTTTTGATGTAGATTAAATATTTTTTTCATTTAGGGTAGTTTTTATAAAGAAAAAACTTTAAAAATATCAAAATTTTCTTATTATTATGTATAATTGTCAGTAATTTTTTTATATTTTAATATTTCTCTTTGATTTTGGTTTATTTTGAAGAGTACCATAATATGAATGTTGTGTATAAAGAAAATTATGATAATCGTATTGGAAATATTTATGCATTGTTACCCGTTTTAATAAAAATTTAGTAAAATTTCCTTAAAAACAAACAGTTTTTCTAAAAGTACAATATTTATTTAAAATTTTTTATGTATTTACATATATCTTCTTTTATTTTTCTTCCTAAAAACACTCAATTTGTTTCAAAAATTAGTTTTTATAAAAAAACTGGGCCCGAAATTAGGCAGTCACCTTAAAGTATCCAACTACGTTCGGAACCGTGATTTTGCAAAAGAGCATAGATGGATAATTTTCATAATATTTAGTGTCACTTAGATTAGAATACATGTATAAAATTGTTTTAAGGACATTTTGACAAAAAAAATTATTTAAATACAATATATCGGCAAAAAAATTAACTTAGAATAACCTTTTTTCAAAATGTTCTGCTTTTGTGAAAAATGCTTCTATTATAATAATATTTTTCCTGTATATATCTCAGACCTCTGTACAGATGCTCAACTATGATTTTTGAAAAAATCTCATTATTTTCAGAGTTACAATCATTTGAAATAATGATCGGCGTTTTTTTCTTAACATTTTCCCCTCTGTTGTCGTAAAACACGGATAAACCCATTTCTAAGTTTAATATTTCAAAAATGCTAGATGAGCCTCTGTACAGAGGTCTGAGCTATATACCGGCAAAATATTATTATATTAGAAGCATTTTTTTATAAAAAGAAGCATTATTAGAAGCATTTTTTTTTATATTTTGAAAAAAGATTATTCTAAGTTAATTTTTTGCCGAAACATTGTATTTTAATTTTTTTTGTCAAAATGTCCTTAAAACAATTTTATGCATGTATTCTAATCTAAGTGACACTAAATATCATGAATATTATATATTTATGCGCTTTTTTAAAATCACGGTTCCGAACGTAGTCGGATACCTTAAATTATTAACTATTTTCCCCATTTCGCCCACATGAGAAACTATTCGATTATCTGTTTTTCATTATTACAATGTGCCTTACACTTTTGGTGTTGCTCCAATAACCGAATAATCATAATCGCGAATTAGTGTTGACGTTGTTTCTGTCGTGTCATATGTTTAAGTCATGATGCTATGAGACTCCCACCGTGTAGAAAGGCTGGGGTACATTAAATCCGTCATGGTTCACAGTTATCACGATGGCGTAGTGGGAAAATGTGGAGAATGGGTTTGGAGGTTTAAATCTTGTCAGTTGAACGGGACTCAAAATAATTATGTCTGTAGCCAAAAGTTCGCGTGTTGTTTCGAAGAGAGAAAAAGAAAAACGTTTATAAATCAATCAAATAATTTTATTCTCGAAGAATAAAATCGTGTACTCTTGCATTTATTCCTTTATAACCTTACCAAACAATTTATTTCATTTTAGAGATAAATTTATTGAACCATAAATTTATTGGATATATTTATTGGTATATATTTTATTGGATTACAAATTTAAATAGACACCAACACTACAATTGCAGTAGCATTAGACTGATAAACTGCTCTGGATGCATTTCAAGATTATTATTATTTTTTTTTTTTATGTTTTCCATTTTGATATTTTTGTGTACCATTTATGATTTCTCTCTCGTTTCAAAACTCAGCATATGATAAAAGATTTCATGATAATGTATCAATGATTCAATGATAAAAATGTTCTAAGATGTTATTAGAATGTTAGTTATTAGAATGTTCATAAGTTAAAATATAGTTTGTTCATTAATCTAAACAAAGAGCTTAAGTTACTAAGGCTTTTGGTGACAGATCTCGTGCTTTTTAACAAAAGTCAAATGCTAAGGACGATACCTGAGCTGGATAACCTCTTTTTTGAAACATCCATACTGTCAACGATAAAATTTAAGACACGATAGGTTTAAAGTGCCTTTCAGCCACACCTCTCAACGGGTCTTTAATTGAAAATCGGGACTCTTAAATAATTACAACTACACTGTCTCTGAGTTTTTAACCATAACCTTTCATCAACCATCACCACCGTAAGTGTAAGTAACATATGAATATTTCGATTCTACACCTAGCCTATTTTCCTAATTCCCTGATTTTTAAAAAACCTACAACTGAATGATATAACCTCTTTTTTATTTATGCTTACATAAAGAAAAAAAATCAAATATAGCTGAGATACAAATAATGCTACAGCAAGCACTGTTTCTTCGTCGAAAGAAACTACAATTCAATATTTCAGCATAATAGTAGTATCTTAAATCAAATTATATGTTTTCAGTATTATTATTCAAGTACATTCAAGGTAAATCTTCCAAAAAATTAAAAGATAGCATAATGTTAGAATAAAAACAAATTTACGGTAAGGAAGAAATTCAATAAATAAATTGCGTGTGTATCATTGAAACTATTCGATTTTAACTTTGTAAATCTTTCTTTCGTAATCAGTTACTTTGCAGCAATGGAATACAAAAGCCTTGAATAAGTAGACAACCGTAAAATTTATTTCTATTTTCCTTTATTATGAGTCTAGCTATAAGAAACAAAGCATTTTATGCGATTTTATAGATTTACCTTCCTCATCCATTTCTGGTTGTCAAAACCACATGTCAGATTCCTCACTTCTTCACTTGTCTACTTTTTATTTTCGTCAATTTTACTCTGATTTATATTGTTTTGGTTTTCATTTTCTTTAATATCCTCATTTTATTTCAAACATTTTTCCGGGATAAAATCTTAACTGCATAGGCATTTATGTGGTGTATTATTAATATTATTATTTGAAGGAATCCTAGACGTCTTACTCTAGTCTGGGAATTTTCTTTTAAATTCAGATGGTTTAAATGATTTATTTCTTGACTTTGACAGAATAAAATATTGAGGTTAATCACCTGTTTTTCTTTTCTTGTCTGTTGAAGTATTGATTCATTCCATAAGCTGAGTGGATGCGATATTGGAGGGGTTAAAACCACGTGATCATAATCGGCACAGTCTGTCCCTGGGTTCCACTAAATACTCTTAGTGTACAGAAATCACAAAGTGGGGTGCGATTGGGAAAAAGTGGGGTCCGAATACCCCAGAGTGTGCACCAAAGGAGTAGGTACGGTCGTGATTACTTGCGAGTATATGATCAATGAATGTGAGTTTGTCTCAGTGGTCACTGTTTGGTTTCCTTAGTGTCTGGGAACCTCAAATAAACAAATTCACTGACTTTAAAGCGCATGCGCAACAAATCATTAAAAGCCTAACCTTTTGAGAGAATATATCTTCGAATGTGTGTGTGTGTGTTCAAGACGAAACAATAACACATAGCGGATATTAAATTCTAATTGTAATCCGTAAATTTGTTATTTAATTTTAATGTATATATCGTATAAAATAAATAAATAATTTTACTTTGTAGCACTCATATATATATACATTTATATATACAGTTTTCACTTGACATAAGACAATTTACTGGAAGAATGTATTAATTTCTTGCAGTCGTTGAAAGATTGAGAAGAATTCCTGTGGTATTTTACATACTTATTGATTTACAATAGATCAAGCTGTGACATAAAAAGCACAATTCTCGGTTTTAGGGCAGTACACAAAAGCGTTCTTTCTTCCCTGCGGAGCTCTCAGCTTTTATAGTTTCCTCAACCAGAAGCTCTTAGAATGATATAATTTCGGTTACCATTTTATGTAATTGGTCAAAATAACTGGATGAGGCAATATTGCATCATCTTGTTTTAAAAAATGCGTACGAAGAAATTTTTAGAATTTAGTATTGTAAGTAGGCGGGTATAAACTGAAAAATAATTGTTGGTGGTGTGGTGGATCAAGTAATATGTTCAAAAAAGTCTTGGAGGGTTCAAGACTATTAGGAATAAAATTAAATGCCGCGAGAGAAAATTT
>BMAV01013483.1:620748-666972 GCA_019973955.1 Trichonephila inaurata madagascariensis | reverse complement strand
AAAGACGCGTGAGCCCGTCACACCTTCTGTACGAGTTGGTTGGAGATTTCGCTAAACGTTGAGGTTTCCGAGGAATCCGAACGCGTTAGTGATTGAGATACCTTTAAGCCGTACATGAAATGATGACCACAACAGATATTCACAATAATTCACTTTTATTCAGTTAACGTTGAACCTGATTACTTGATGTGTGTTGACTAGACAAACTAAATAATAAGAAATAATGGGTACTTATCTTGTAAATAAAATACAACTTCAGAAACTTGTAACATTGCGGAGGACGTTAGCGTTTGGACTTTAGCGCGAGTAAAGATCAGTCATAGTACTTTAAACGCAATTTCATTTTATTTCTTTTACTTAATCACATAAGGGAAGAGAATGAAATAAACATTAAACCTAGAAGAGCAATCGCGCTTAGGATTAGTTTAACTATCATATAAATAAATGCGCTTATTTTTAAACTGGAGCTCTCTTGCCTCCCTTGGTTATATTATCTTTGGATAACTTGCTTAACTATACCACCTCCAGTCGTAATCTTATTTACGCCTCTATCTCCGCTATCAACTATCATCTACTCTAATGCAAACGCTTAAATAGAAGTTCTCATATGTGTAAATCTCTTCTTCACCGAGAAAGTTTTCCAACTGAACTCACAGTCAAAAAGATAAATTTTATCCAAAAGGATTAATGAAAAAATCGCAGATAGACCCGTTACAAACTCATCCACAAGAAATCATCTAAGTTTTAATAGCGACTGTAACTCAGGATTAAACGACTATAAATAAATCAATATAATCATATCTATATTATGCACTGAAGATCTATTCTCTGCCACACTGATTGTTTTTATATTCTATTTAGTAGTGACACCCTTTTGCGGAATGGAGTTGTTCTAGCTCAAAGTGGCAATTTGGCTAAATAGAGAAAAAAAACCCGAGTTTAGAGAGGGTAGACCTCGCGGATAGTCCATTGTTACAGTTTTCCATGTCAAAGATACACAGATGGATTTAAAATTACTTTTAAATATTAAATTTTTTACTACATAAAATTTATATAATTTTTTACTTGAATAAAAGGAACTACGAGCAATAAAAGTAAACATACATGCATGAAATATTTACAAAAGTCATAGTCACAACATGCATTCCTCGGTTCCAAAATATTGATCTGTAAAAGATTTATGACTTACGTGATCTGATTTAGAAGTTCTCTCAGATTTTATATCATGCGTCAGGAAATGCGCTATTTTTAGAGTTAAAAAAGAACAAACGCTGAATTTTTTATTGAATTTTAGTGAAGATTCGCGTAGAATTCCTTATGGAGTTTAAATAAATATTTGTGTGTTGGCGAGAGAAGGTCAACAAGAAGAAGCAAAAAGTAAAAAAATATAAACTTAGCAGAGCAAATTTAAAATTTAAAATTTTTGCCGAATATGCAAGTTTTTTAATTGAATCAGATGTTATAAGAAACCGTACTTCCTATGTAAACAAATAGCCGTAATAAAATATATTCAGCCAACTTTAATACAATTTTATACTTATATATTTCAAACGCAAAATGTTTGGGAAATCTATACAAATAAATAAAATTAAAGTGTTTGTTTTTGTTCTTTTACTAAATGCATTCAAAAGTATATCCGGTACTTACATAAAAAAAATCAATTCTTAAAATTTTTGTCTGTCTGTCTCTCTGTTCCGGCTAATCTCTGAAACGGCTGAACCGATTTTGACGAAACTTTCACTGGCAGATAGGTAATGTTATATGAAGTAACTTAGGCTACTTTTATTTTAGAAAAAATAGGGTTCCGTGAAAAAAAATTAAAACGAATGAAATAGTGAGCAACATCCTATGAAATTAGGCTTAACCGGGAAATTCGCCTGGTTCCGTGCGTGCGTATACTCTCAGAACGTGTGGGCTTGGGGAAATGCTTCTTTCTCCTTATCCTGGTCTTGGAAGGGGTAAAGTAATAATTAGAAATCAATGTGTTAAACGTCGTTAGATTTTCTTTCATGAAAATAGTTCAGTTTTTATTTACTTTGAAATTGATAAATTTAATATTATATATACAGAGATTGTTCAATAAATTTAATACAAAAAAACAAAAATGAACAAAAACAAATAAAAAAATAAAAAAAAAAAAAAAGAGGAAACATCGATTCCCAAAGTAGAAGAATGACATTATACTTATAGCATAGGTATTACTTTACGTGGAATACATAATTATTAAGTTTTCGTAAACTCTGCGAATTTAATAAACACTCTTTTGTTAAATTCCACGTGGATGAAGTCACGGGTAACAGCTAGTACACAATAAAATCATGAATTTCTTACGTGAGTAAATAAAACAGGGAATATCTTTTACTTATTACGTAAGGATTTGGAAGTAACCCAATAGTTAACATCACAGATGACTGTTACTGGTGCTGTAGACGACCAATTTCCTATTGAAGTCCCGATTCCACTTGAGATCTACCCTATGGAGATATAACCGCGGTTGCACGTTGGGAGTCAGAAAATCACTATCTTATCCATAAATTAGGTACCTGATTCGGTGCATTTTTTAAAGCTTGAAAGAAACGTTAATGTTCAGATTAACTAGCTAATCTGCAGATTAACTGATTTGCTACCATTAAAGTGCGAAATCAAGAGTTTTTTCAGCATTTTAACTAGGAAATCTTCACATTAACGGTCTCTGTATCGTTAAAGTTCAAATATTCGTTTTTCTCATCTCCTTTCTGTTAGGAACTTTGATTCAAAACATTGACTTACTTCAGAAAAATCATACTTAAACATTTAGGAACAGTGTGGCATCATATGTTTCAAAGTCATTTCCTTAAATGTAATACGTTAAACAGTTATAAATTATTTGTATTATAGGTTTCAATTTATTGATGATTATATATATATATATATATATATAATTTTATTAACTAATTTGTTGCTTGCTTGATTGTATTATAAAGTAACTGTTTAGATATAGAATAAACAAATAACATATTACGTCAATTTCCTTATAATTGAAATAATATTTTACAAGATGTGACAACTAAATTCCCAGAATGCGTATGGCATAGCCGTTAGGCTTAGTATGAAGGAGTATGAATGGAATACAGATGACCTTGAACTTTCCGATAATGGTGGCACTAATACCCCATCCCTCTATTTAGTTCAGCTTGGTTTTTTTATCCTTGTTTGAGTAAGACATTGTTGCGTTGAAGAACCGCGATCATGATAAACTTAAAAATCGAGCTGCGCATGAATTTGAAATTCCTTGTGAGATTAAAAAAAATTACTCCAACTGAATGTTTTAAATTGTTAAAAGAGGTGTTTGGAGATAATTGCATTGCAATATCGTGATTGAATGGGTACCTCGAGGCCAAACGGTAAAACAGCAGTACTACATTGAGGTCCTGAGACAATTTTGAGGAAGAAAACCAAATCTCCGCAGAGCAACAACAAGTGGATTTTGCACTAAGTTCACATTACGGTCTCTATAAAAGAGTTATTGGTGGACAAACGCATTGATATGCTCGAGCATCCACTGTACTCACCAGATCTTGCACCATACGACTTCTAAGTGTTTCTTAAAGTGAAAAAGACATTGATGGGAACACATTTTCAGTTTATAGAAGAAGTGAAAGCAGAAACAACATACTTACTGGAGATGGTGACGCATAAGAAGCCTCAGCACTGCGTTGAACGGTGGAAAACTCGTATGCACATATGTATTGTAAGAAAAGGGGAGCATATTGAGGGGAGATTAAAAGGTATTTGTTCAATGTTTTCAATGAAGTTAATTTTTAAGACTAATCCATTTATTTAATTTTCACACCTTATAAACCGGTTGAATCTTTGTATTAAACTTCTTTAATTTATAGAAGTTTGATAATTTGATTGATTAACATGATCCTGTATAGATATAAAAAAATAAACGAACAACATATAATTTAAGCTTACAGAAACATTGCTGTTGTTCCACCAAAGATCTTATTTTCACTTTAACAAGTGCCTAATAAGTAATGGCCAGATTATATAAGTAAAATTCTCATATTATTTAGGTAATTTGAGATATGAACCAATTTTCCATACTTTTGCAGATTAACTGATTTCTGCACTTTAACGGTAACATATCCATTGTTGTTACTCTTTGTTTGACCTTTATGCAAAGCCGCCAGAATAATTGTGTGTATTTGGGTAAAGAGGAGGTTAAATTTTGATATTTATTTACTCAGCCTTAGATTTTTTAATGGGATTTTTTTTTCTGCTTTATATCTTGGTAAACAAAACCACTCAGAATCAGAATAAATTTTAAACAATTTAATGAATATATTTTAAATTAGGCGTGAAGTATCCAACAAGTTGTGAACATCTTTTAAACATGCTTAATGTATGCGATCGCATTAAAAGTTTCAATTTTAAACTTGTTACGTTTTTGTTAAAAAATAAATTACTGGAGGGTGTTATTTCGAAACCAGAAGTTGAAGTCTTCAATAAACATTTCTTCTATTTTTTAAGAAAATATTCACTGCCTATATTTAAAAAAAAACGTATTAATATACTTTTTGAAAAATCTGGCTCATTCCATACATTTATTTTTGTTTCCTATATAATTTTTCTTTCAGTCCATTTCCTAAAAAAACTGTATTTTTAGAAAAATTATAATTTTTAAAATAAGGTAAAATTATATATTTATATAAAACTTGATAGAAATATGTTCATATTCTAGAATTCTTGAAATAATAGTTTTTAAATATATAATTTAGGAAGTGGATTTATTCATATTTTAATATATCACAGCAGATAAACTTTAACAGAAAATACAAATTATTATTTCCATCGATAGTTACTCTGAAAATAATGTTAATTCTCCAAAATTCTAGCTCAGAAAGTACAAAGTGTTCTTTGTTATACATATATATACAGTCTAAATATTATTATTTTTATAAAAGCATTTTACATAAGAGAAAAATATTTTAAACATATTTTTTTCTTCGATTTTTGTGCCAAAAATTTGCAATAAAAATTTTTGTCAAAAATTTTTAAATAAAAAAAAATGTTAATATATTTTTCTCTATTTATATATTCTAAATCAGGTGACAAATATTTATCGATTTGTAAACCTTTTTTAAAATCACGGTTACAAAAGCATGAGAGTTTATTAACATCGTATTATAAGTCAATACGTGCGCTATTAGCGATGGAACTAATAAATTTGAACTATGGTCAAGTGAGGTGGACGACACTTTCTCTAAACTGAAACACACGCCAACGGGAGGACTTTGAACTCGGACAGATTTAACTTGAATCAGCCGCTATACATGGAGGGTCTTCAGTGGTACTAGGTTCCAACTCATAACATGCCGTCCGCGTGTCATGAGTTACGCAAGCTCGTAAACATGACTTTAGACCAGAGCTTCTCAAAGTTTTATTAATCACGACCCAATATTCAATAATAATTTTCATCGCACCCCCTCCACACAATAGCAATGTATTGAATTCAATAATACTATATTTTGATGCTAAAACTACGATACATTAACCTCTAAAGTGCCACCAGCCTTTATAAACGTCTCGCTCAGCCAAAGCATTAATTTCTCCTGACGTAAATATACGTCTTTCCGAAGTACGATCTTTTCTGTGCACTGTTATTCACAAAATATTTTGTAGGTTTTGGAATGCAATAAAAGGACCTTGCTGCCATTGATTTCTCTTTAACTACTACACCACACTAACGGGAAGGCATTGAGCTTTGATAGATTTAGCGTGCATAGGTTCCCTCTACACAGCTGGTTTTCAGTGGCACCAGGACACGAACACACGGCCCTCTTGTCACGAAATCGTGACCATGACCACCAGACTTCCATTGTCAACATAAGCGTCAGTGAGTGAATATTAAAGTCGTACTATTCAGCTACTCGGGGCTTTTAGCGATGGAACTTGTAATTTTGAGATCCATGGTTAAGTGTGATGAGGACGATACCTCTGAGCTGGCACCTTTCTCTTCTAAACTACCACACCACACCAACGGGAGGACTTTTGAGCTCTCGACAGATTTAACGTGATTCCTCTTCAACAATATTAGGCTCGAACTCATAACACGCCGGGCACAAGTCCGTTACCTTGACCACTAGGCTACCGCGGGCACCAAACCCAAGCATTGCATATTGTTATAAATGCTTCAAAGTATATTCATAAGAAATTTTTCATTCATGTGCGATTTTTATTACGTCTTTCAAGGTACAAAATAAAGTAAAAAAGTTATACAGTTTGGGAAATTCGTATCTTCCAAAAATTATTGTTCTCTTCCCTAGACTTTTCTTTCAAGTGTGCATAGCAATGGCCAATTTTTCTTCTTCACGGCCACGACTTATTGAAAAAACGTTTCCATCTTTATTTTTTATTCGAAAACTCTTTGTATCGAGTGTAGTTCGCAGCAATACATCTCTCCGTGTATAAAAGGGCCGGCGCATCTGTAGAGTGGTATTGTTATTCGAGTTTGGGCTCTCCCGACATCAGTCCGAGCAGCTGACAGACCGAGCTGCCATCGATCGCCTGCCTTTTGTCCCCGCGAGACGTTTCGTCACTCTCCCCGGCGATCATTTCGCCAACCGGATCCTTTCAGCGATCTTTAATATCGAAAATTCCTTTCTCTTCTTTCTCACTCTATCCGGTCGATAGGAAGGGGTGGATTTTCGCTTTCAGGTGCAGTCCCAAACGATTTGAGGGATTTTCTTTTTCTCCTTCTATTCCACAAGATGTACCCTCAAATAAGAATGTAAAAATGCCAGAAAAGGGGAAGGAAGTTTTTGGAGGGAAATGGTTTTTTCCCCCCGAGACTCAAGATATACATTTTTGATTTAGTTAGGCGGAGCCGGATCAGAAGTCCTGTATTTCAGTTGGGTCGTACAGAAAAAAATGTGTTTATAACTTTTTCTTATATAATGTATGTTATATAATATCGCTTATATGAGATACATAAAATTATTACATTTTAATAGGATAAAAAGTTTTACAATTTTAGACACATAAAAATACATTTTATAAAAAATTATTCTTGGGGTTTTTTTTTCACAATTCCCACTATTAGTTCATTCTCTCCCTATGTACAATATTTTGTTTAAATCTTCAATCTTCAATAAAATACTTTTTATTCATCCATTCAATTTCAAATACATTTTTTTTAAACTTGCAGTGGTTGACACTTGATATTAATACAGTTTTTTCAAACATTAATACATTAATTTAATTAATTAAATATAGCTTAAGACATATATTTCAGTCGATATTATTCCTCTAGATGGCAGCACCATTGGATAAAACAGCTTTTGCTTAATTTGGGATGAAGATTTAACTTAACCTGAATAATCATATGCTAGTTAGAACTCAGCATTTCTTTTACACTGGTTTTAAGATAAATTCTTACCTATTATATTTAACTTTTATTAAAAAATGTAGTTACAAACTTAATGTCGTTAAAAAGTTTTTAATATTAATAAAAAAGATGTTTTTCCACTTAATATTGCAGTTTTATCTCATGTACATACATATTTATATTAATTGTAATTATTTAGTAAAAAATAACTAAAATAAAATTTTCCTTTGTTGACCTACGTAGGAATTGACCTTAAAAATTTTTTAATTATTTGTTTTTCATTTTCTTTATCATTGGCGTCATTCCAAATCAATGAAATGTACTGTGGATGACATAATTTGTTACAATATCTCCTCGTTGTCTTGGTTAAGCTGAAGATCTCGTCCGTTATTAAAATTCTGACGAATCCCAAGGTAGACACAGATGATCGAGTAAATAATCCAGAATCCGTAACAATCTCACACACAATGATGATTGCGGTAGCGTAATGGCTTGTCACAAGCTTGTGGTCGGCGATTGTCATTTCAAGCCCGAATTCCACTGAAGACCCGTCACGTAGTGGAGCTGATGCACATTAAATCATTTGGGGTTCAAAGTCCTCACGTCGGTGTGGTGTGGTAATTTGAAAAGGAGATGCCAATTCCGAAGTGTTGTTCCTTGCCACTTTACTATATTTCAGAGTTAAGAAGTCCGTTGCCAATAGTCCTCGTGTAGCTTCAAAGTGCATCGTGAACTGAAATCAATTTAGGTGGCCGAACTCGTGTCACATGTACGAGTCTTGGTGCCACTTAAGAACCTTCGAGTAGAAAAGGCCGATGCACATANTCGATCTAGACTCCAAGTCCTCACTTTGCGATAGGGAAGTCAGGAGAAAAGTATGTCAGTTTAGGTGCCGTTCTTGTAACTTGATCATTGTTTAAATTTACAAGGTCCATTGCTAATATATAACCCTCGTATTTCTTTAAAGTAATACGTTAATAAACACTCACCCACCCTCAATGAATACAATACTAGGGAAGGAGCCAGTATAAATTCCGTAACATTGAGTTACATTTTTGACATGGAAAAACTAGCTAGAAGTATCAGGTCACCATCAATGGAGGCAGCTTTAGCGGGCAAAATGAGTTCATAAAGGGTTAGTTGATAGTTTTAAGTATTGGTCTGCTTGTCCCATCTTAGCCGGAAGTGCTATTCGCGCTTGCATACGGCACTGACTGTGACGAGGATGGTAGAAAATGAAGACTCAATGGAATGTGAATGACATGCGGTGGTCGGTAGCACTGTACCTAGAAAGATAACACGAGACAGCAAATTTCATGTATTCACCAACACAAACTCTACTAATTACCCATAACCACCCCAAGAGCCGAGAGCCCCCTAATCCCCTATCTGGGGACCTGATTGATTGCCTTTTGCCACCACTACCATCTGTGTGTTCGGAATACAAACTGTGATAATTGATCGAGAGCAAATAGTCGTCCTTGAGACATAATTCATGCGTTCATTGAAAATGTTCCACAACATGCTGTTTGGATCGGCATTTGCGGTAGACCTGCAACCTACCGAACAATTATGTTATCAATTTACTGCTGCTGAATCATGCTGAAAAAATCATCACACTTATTATCCGATTTTATATGCCTTTTACATATATATATATGTGTGTGTGTGTGTGTGTGCGTGCGTGTGCGTGTGCGTGCTAATTTAAAGATATGTTGGCTGTAATACTTATATGTCCTACCAATCAAAATCAGCTTAAATTGTGAAATGAAAAGCTAAGAACAAGAAACCAATTTACAAAGAAAAAGTCATTTGACCAAAAAAGATGACTATCAAGTTTTCTAAAGCTCTCATTGACTTAGGACAGTGAAATGGGGTTAAACGTGTCTTACAGGATTCTAGCCTTTCCCCTCAGCAGAAAATGTATGCATCATAATGAAGAAAATTAAATTTTTGGTATATATATATATATATATATACAGCTTGTTAGTCAACTTGTGGTCCAGCTGTGAAGAATATGTGTATTCCACACACAGAATGCATTTTAATACACACATAGACTAATATTTACACGACTACACTTTAAAAATATTTATGACCAATCAAGCAATTTTTTGCACGCAATCTGATTTGCATCTAATACCAAATAGTTAAACTCTAATGTGAGATTATGAATCATTTGAATTGACATGGCATTAGTGGGAGTTATAAGCAAAATATAGGAGTGGTAATTGTTGTACGAAATATGAGAGAAATCGTTCAAAAATTGTGAATTGAATTATTGATAGGATGCTTTTTGTTGAGTTTTAATGATTTACGCTATTCATTTGTGAATATACTGGGTTTTTAATTTGAACTTATGGATTTTAAATATTTTTTCTTCCTATACAACTATTTTAAAGATGGGTGCTTAATCTTCAGTGTTCGATGGTTAACTTATAATGTGCACTTAATTGTTTTAGAATTTTAACATTTTAATGTTATAATATCTTTCAGAATGCGATGGCGAATAATTTAATTTTTCAAGTTTAATAGTTTAATTTTAACTTTTTAAATTTTTGAGAATTGGATATTTCCAAGTTCCAATAGGGGGAATGTTTGCGCCATCAAACTAGTTTAACCCCACTTATCGGTCCTAAGTCCGATGTTGCACTTGGATATTTTATAAATTTTTATTTTGTAATTTTTTTGTTTTGTTTGAAAACGTTGGAATTTTATCTTCTATATTCGCCATTGATCTTTTGAAATGGGATTTAGTATTTTAAGATTCATATAATTTCAATTTTTTAATTAATTATGATATTGTGATTGATTTGTATATATTTAAATATATATATATTCAGAAATCATACCTATGATTCAGACTTCTGAAATTCATCACCAATACCTTTCAAGCCTTAGAGCCATATCAGTTGAAAGTAACCAATCAATGAAGAGCGTGCCAAATGAGGATTTTGTTACTCCACTGCATTTCACGTATGTGCTTCCTCGTAGGAACTGAATCCTTCTCCATCATTCATTGGGTTTAATAACGACATCAGATTTTCCTAATTAAATTTTAATAATTCGAATAGCTCATTTTTTAAGAAAATCTAATAAGCTTGAAAAGCTACTTCATTCCCACGAAATGTCTCTAAAAGAAATTGCTTCCAATTTTGTTTCTTTCTTAATTTCTGGTTGAGGGTAAACTTGAAGTCTTATTTGACGGGTTTATTTTTCATACATTAAAATTATTTTCTTATACAAGTTAACGAAGAAGTTTTTCTGCTTCCATTTTGTTTTCTTGAACTGTCTGATCACAGCATCCGTGTAATAACTTTCATATGTCGTCATCGAATAAAATTTACATTTAATTTTCATGTAAAGAGCAATTTAGGCAAGGGGTTTTTTTTACGCATTGAAATATCTTTATTTTGAAATAAATGATGTAAAGTTGGGGTTTTTTTTAAAGAGTAATTTCTTCATATTCATATGCACCAACTCATATTTAAACATAAATTTTATTTTTTAAATTATGAGAAATGGAATTAATAGTATTCTCCCGTGTCTGCAAAGTTAAGCATATCAAATCATAAATGTAATTTCTTATTCCTAATTTTGTAAAATAAATTGATCCCAATGATGATATTATCATAATTATTTTCATATTGGTTATGATATGAAAATTAGTTATGTTTATGTTTCATATTGGTTATGTTTATGATTGTTTGATTGGTCCTGAACTCATCCCCGACATTGTCGAATCATGAGTTTGAGTTTTGGTGTCACTGTGAAAAACTACTGTAGAGGAACAGATGATGCACTTGAAATCTGCCGTGGTTCAAAGCTCTCACGTTTGCGGGATGTGGAAATTATGATAGTGTGGTGCTATCTTCATTTGACCTGGGTTAAAATTACGAGTTTTGTTACCAATAACTCCTTCGTGATGATTTAGAGCAGGGGTGCCCAACCTTATTTTCCGCCGGGCCGCATACATATGGCAGATATTTCATGAGGGTCACTACATGAGGATTAATGGAAAAAAGCACCGTAAGACCAAGGCAATATTGGACACTTAAAATGTGGAAAATTGATCAAAATATTAAAGCTCATTTTTGGCTTTTAATACTATATTAATCTCTATCAAACACACATAAAAGAATCTTCGTTTTCATGCATTTTTTACTGATGGGGTAGTTTCAGTTACCTTTCGCATTCATGACCATATAAACAAAACTGCAAAGCCATTTGATGATTCGGTTTTTTTCTTTTGACAAAGTCTCTCTTATTTTTATTTCAAACATTAATTTATTAAATGCAGAATGGCAGCAAAGAGGATTTTTGACTGAATTCCAGACTGAAATCAGTATTATCTGTTTATAATTAAAAATCAGTTTCTCCCATAAAATGGACACTACTCCAGTTCATTCCCTATTTCACCGTTCTATATTATTACTAGCCGTTACAGTTTCAAATAGAAAGAAAAATTTTGCAATTTGCACCCGCACGACATCGACAGCAAAATGGGTCGATTTGATTGCTTGATTGAGAGGATTTCCCGCTAAATGTTTAATACATTGTTCTTAAATAATCGAATTTTTTTAGGACAATGGTCCATGAGCGCGCCACTCAGAAAAGCCCGGTGGGACACCTGTGGCCCGTGGGCCGCAGGTTGAGTATCGCTGACTTAGAGGGTGACGTTAATAAGCACAAATTCACGCTAATTCTCTTTATAAAGTAAACGTGGCTGAGGTAGCCAAGGGGCAATTGTCACAAGCTAGTGGCAGGCTTTATCGAGTTGCAGTTTTGAAACCTACCTTCCGTGTAAAGAAGCTGTTGCATGTCAAATGTGTCTAAGTTCGAAGACGTCCAGTTGGCTTGGTGTTCCAACTCAAATGTCTTCTTCGTCCTGTGGCGTAACAGAGATTATTAGGATTATTTTGCACCATTAGCGTGATCTTACAAAGGACCGCAAAACCATAACTTTTGGGTCCCTAGAACCCTTGTCCCCCCTTTCCCCCACAATGCTGGGATTTCAGTGTCTTACGCCACTGTCCTTGTCACTTCACTATGGTTCAATATTATAAGGTTCGTCGCCAATGTTCATCATATTGCTTCCGAGTAAGACGTAAATTAAAATCGAATCATCCTTAAAATAAATTTATTTCCCTGAATATAGTTTATATCTGATTTTAATTTATCTTATTTAACTGGATAAATATGACTCATGAGCAGTAAAACAGGTTGGATGAATACTTTATAGGAGCTCTGGTTAGAGGATGAAAACGACATTTAATCAAGGAATGTTTCGTTTTCTATTCCGTAATAGTCGAAGGGTGAAAATCACAGGCATTGTTTCAGCCGAATCATGGGTTCAAGTCCTAATGCTTCTCAATACCCTCGTTCAGTGAGACTGAGATGCACGTTAACCCTTTATTTACCGACGGTACTTATAAGTACCATTCACTTTAAAATTACATAGAATAATCATTTTCACGAATATTCTGACGATACTTATAGCTGGAATAGTCTTTGAAATCCACTCTTCCAAGATATATGGCAGCACGAGTTCTATGATGAGTATTTTAGAGGGGAAGGTGAATAGTTTTATAGCAGAAATTACGTATTCAGCGGATTGCGAAGAGTAACTATTTTTTCGGGACAAAAATGATAATGTAAAAATTTAAGTGTCATATTTTTTTTGTATGTTAATGAAGACCTTAAAAAACGATTTGACTATTTATTTTAAGTGAGCAGTGTACATAGTTAATTTTACATTTGTATATCTTTAATTAATTAATTAGCTCTAATGGATTAAATTTTCCAAAGTTGAGTATTTTGTTTATGTATATCTCTTAATTTTCAAAGTAGTGATCAAAAAAAAATATTTCATGAAAAAAACTGCATTAAATCATAATGCGGTAGATAAAGGGTTAAATATGTTGTGGCTCAGTAATTACAGTAGTCCGTTGAAATTCTTAAAGTAAGGTAATAATTAGGTGATGTAAATGTCTGTAGATCACATGGTTCGCAAAATTTCGAGATCTATCATTTATAGTCCTAACGTTGCTTCTAAAAATGACTTTAAATAAAACAATTCTTAACTTTTCATATCTCCTAATCATTCACATTTAGAGTCTATGAAGCATTATTAAATTTAACGCATGGCAGACTTCGATATTACACGTAAATAATTTCTCATGTAATTTTAGAAAACAAAGAAGAGCTTGATTAAAAAGCTATACTGACTCAATTCTCTCCTTACCTATTCTTTTAGGATAGAAGATAAAATAATAGTGTTAGTTGAAAGACCTGAGAAATAATGCTAATAAATGACAGTGGTGCTATTTATCATCTAAATTTATTTTTGAGTACTTGTTTTAAAAGTAAATATCTTCTTTTTTTTAAACTATAAAATAATACATTCCCGTGTTACTGCGTTGAATAGTTTACTGGGATCTTTTATGTTATTGTTTGAAAACAAAATATTATTGAGATTGTCAGCCAGAACAAAAGAGACAAGTGGCAAGCGCTGTAATCAATAAAGACCTAAAGGCAACAGAGCTAGATGAGTAATGAAACTACAGTCGTAAATCACTTTAAAGAATTATTCATTGATCCTCCCATATGGATGTATTTTGTTTTTTTCTTACGATCCTTAATCCCGACTGGGTTTTTAATGCATTTATTCCCCTTTCAGTAAGAGCCATATTTCATGTTTTTGTGTATTGTTATGGGAATATATATTTTTGATACATTTTTTGTGAAGTATCTTTTTTAAATTCTCTACAACTACACGGAGAGTTCATAATTCTTAATAATTTTTTTTAAAATAACAAATTGAATATTTTTATATATGTTATAAGCTCTTTTTATATTATTTTAAACTTTATTCTTTTTTTAAATTTGTTTTTAAATATTTTTTTTTTCTTATGCGTCTTTTTTGTCGTTGCATTTCCATTTTTCATTTCTTCGGGGATGCAATTAATTCGAAAAGAGTGATTGAATTACATTTCAGCAATATCAGGGTGATTCTTCGTCGTAATTATTTCCGCAATTACAGCTAATGATATATCTCCAGTTATTCGGTGCATGCATGTGACCTGAAAGATTTGTAATAGTTATTTAAGCCGGTTAATAAATTTAATGACTGAAAAAGATACATTTAAAATGAACCTTAAAAATACTGTTGTATTTACCTCTCATTTGTATAATGAGGTATTTCAAAATTTGTAAGGAAATTTTACGGAATATATATTATATAATACAAAAACCGATTCAATTCACTTCATATGAAGTAAATTTTTCTTATTATTATACGACTGCTAAAAGCCAGGATATATGAATGAATATTAAATCAAAAAATAGTAGAGTGATTAACATACTTGGAAAATTTTTTTTAAATAAATTAAAAATTACATTTTGATTTTGATTCTTTTTCTTTCTTATCTTATGAATATTTAAAGTGCGATAGTTAATTAAGCCAGTATATATAATGAAATATAAAAAAAGAGGTGCGTTTGCAAATTAAATATCGTTTCGTTAAATAATGTGATAATGCTTCATTTTCTTGAAAGAATTTCTTAAATAATAATATAATGATTAATTTGGGATTTATTTTGTAATTTTATATTTTTTATAACTAAATTTTGAAAACAATCATTACAAGCGATAACTTTTAAGATCTAATTGTTTTAATTAACAGTGCTGTAATGAGCAATGAAGCTTGTAAACAGGGTGATTTTATTATGATTTATTTTTCGGAACTTGTATTATGGTTTTTTTTTAAATTGTTTTTTTTTTAAATGTACTTGTTAATAATTCTTCTGAAAATACAATTTTTGAAAAACTATTTTTAAAAATTGACATTCAAAACTGTTTATTTGCGTTTCATTCCTAAAACATTGATTTTTCCTTTCACTGAAAAATAATTACAATATTTATTTCATAATTTTTCAGTGATTATTTATTCAAGTAAATTGTGGTGCTGCCATCTACTGAGTGGACTGTGCAATGGAATGTTTATTCGTGCTAACGCATATCTATCATATAATTATGCGAAGTATTATGCCACAATAACAAAGTTACTTTTCAATACATCCAGCAGAATTATATCACATATAATTAACATTGAATTTACTTTATGGTCAAATTACAAATGACCAAACCAAGATAAAAGTGCTTATAAGAAATCTTTATATGTACTGTTTTCTTATTAATTTTATTAAAATGGATATTTTTTTCACAAATACTTATAAATACTTTTAATCGAAATTATTAGGTACAAGTATATACATACTTCCAATTTGCATTAGTTTTATACAGAAATTTTCGTTGTTCCCTTTATATCAATTGCGATTGCTTAGAGAGGATCTTCAAAATATGAATGTCAATAAAATCACGTAAAATTTAAGATAAATTAATTCAAAGTCATACTAAGAATTAAATGTATATTTTGTGCTAATGAACACATTGAATGTTTAACTTATTATATGAAAACTTTTTACCGAATCTACCCCCCTCCCATTCAGTTTGCTACAATGCTAGTAACTGATTGCTCAAAAATCTGAGCAATATCCGAAAATAAAAAACCATTATACCTAGATTCTTACACGTAAATTCTTTTTTTTCCTTTTTTTTTTTTTCCTTTTAGTGTTTCAATTTGTTATTAAATTAATGAAATCTGAAGTGTGAGGTGTTTATTTTTTTCTTAAACATTAAATAATTTTTAGTTTATTTTGTCAAGTATTTATTTAAGTTTGAATATATTATACGAGGGCTGAACCGCGCGCGGTGGGGGGGGGGGGTCTGGTTTCTTTCCGGGAGAAGGTGAATTTCTCTGTACTGTGTATATAATAAAAACGTGATTATTCGCAAAAAATATATTCTGTACGTGGTATAAAATTTTCTCAACATGGTATATCTTTATACATTTCGTGTTTCCGAACTGTAAAAGGATCAGAATTGCTTTTGATTTTACCTGAATATTATTAGCACTATTTTTCTTGTCCAATAGTTTTCTAGAGCCTGAAATGCGTGGTAATTAGTTGGACAAATATTTTTTAACTCATTGATTAATTTTTAATGGCATACTCTAAAGCAACATGCGATCTATTGATGATGGTCCTCGTGGTTTTGAAACACAATCAAGTATCAAACACTTCACCTGACCGGTATTGTACTATTCAAACTTATATCACGCCAACGAGTGGATCTTGAACCTTGATAGATTTAACGAAAACCAGCCCCTCTATACTGTATGATTGGCTTGTGACCTTTCAGACAAATAACGGTAGCATGATATTGATTAATTAAAATATTTAGTTTATTTACTTCACAGCTATTATTTACATAATTATACATTGGAGTTATTAAACATTAAAAGATTATTAGAGTTCAAAACAGTGGTTTGAGAGAGGAGGGATCCCTTTTGGTGACCACTCACTTTCACGTTCAAAGCATCTCTCTGGTTCTCCCTCTCTTTGCTCGGGGATCAGGGCGCCGGCACCTCTTTTTAGCATCTCGTTACATCCTGCTGGTAGCTGGAAAAGGGTCCCTCGTGATGTCAAAGGTCGATGGGTAATCCAAGATGGTACTACGCAATAATTCAAAGTTGCACATGTGGTGATTATTTCCACACTCACAGCTGGCAGACGAAGACGTTACAGGTTCTATTTCGATTAAATTTTTACAGACGTTACATTCAAAAATCATGCCAATACTGTGGGTGACATACCTTATAATTTTGAATCTTGATCAAAAAACAAGGACCATATTTGTGCTCGGTTCCCCCTCTTTAAACTTTCACACTACACTTTCGTGTCTCTCTTAGATTCGAAAGAAATAACGCTGGGTCAACTATGACCTTTCGGTAACCACGGGCAGTAAATATTTCGAAATTTAGACAGCTATTGTTAGAGTTCCCACTCAACACCTATAAATGTATCAGGAAAGATTTTTGTTAGGAGTTATATTCAGAACTCTCTTTTTTATTCATAAAATGTATGAATATTATAAACTATTTAATGGTTCACAAGTAATACATGGCTAATAGTTCGATTGGCAAGTGATCAAAACTCTTATTTGATTATTTGTTCGCAAAAGGTAGGAATTGTTAATACATAATTTGCCCTTCACATAGGTGGTTGCGGTAGCCTAGTGGTTATAGTCACAAACTAATGGCTGGCGTGTCATGAGTTTGTTCCGTTCCACTTAGTTTTATTGAAGATGCGCCGTGTAGAGGGGCTGATGCACGTTAAATCTCCTGAACTCAAAGTCTTCCCATTGGCGTAGTAGTTTGTAGAGTGGGGGTGCTGGCATTACTGTCGTCCTAATCGCTTGACCTTGCTTCAAAAGTACGTCCAATCACCAATCCATCATCAATAACCCTCATGTTACTTTGAAGTGCGGAGTTAATCGATACTCAATCATTGCCCTCCATATAATGCAAGCATCCTAGTACGTTGAGACAGACTTATCATATTTGAAAATAATTAGTTTCAAACAATAATTTTTATTGGCTACTGAATGAAGATACTTTTCCCCTAAAGTAAGTGAAAAATATTAAAAAAGAATTGCTTCTCTAATGGGAAATAATGTAATAGGAAGATAGTTTATCAATAGTTTTTTTAACTAATTCAGGAAATGTACATTTGAATCAATTCTATTACTTTCCGAATTTTCATGCTTGCAGATAAAAGATTTCAGCAGATAATAATAAATTAAATATGCTCCAGAGAAGAAAGGAAATCCTTTTTTTTTTGTGCTGCAAATGACAAACTGCCATATAGACCATGTCATTTTCTAGATTTCCTTCGACATTAAACAAACCTAATTAAAATAATAAAGAGACTCTTTGAACCTTATAATATTAATGTACAATGTTAACCCTGCGTTCATTAATTTATGATATCCGTAAATGAACATTTCTGATAGATGAGAATCCGTCAACAAAATATATGAGCATGAGGTTCTATCCACTCTTGCATCAAACGTTTCGGGAAAACTGAATTACTTTTTGATTAACTTGAAATACATTACTAACATATTTTTCATTATGAAAGGATTTCCTTCAATATGAAAAAATTAAAATATGTTTGCAATCTTGAATTTCTAAAATAAATTTTGAATATCACAGTCACTCGAAAAAAACCCAAAGAAATATGTTCTTAATCACGTAATTAAAATTTTGATATTAAAAATCAAAATATAATGTTATAAAAAAACTATTCTAAATTATTTACATTTTTTTCTTAACTCCCTTTGTAAGTATTTTTGTCTGCGTGACTGCAAAGCATACTGCATTAAGCATAAATTAAAATTTAGAGACGTTCAAATATGATAAAATTTATAAAATTATTATTAAGCGATAGCATTATCACTGGAATGAATTGTTTCTCAAGTTACATCAGTAAATTTCTCTCGTAGTAACCCAAGTTTGTGTGTGTGTGTTAATTTTTTAGTCTTCTTCAATATTGCAAACATGATAGCTCTTCTTTTTTAATTTACAGCCAAAATATAAACACAATCGATAAAATAGAAATTCAATCAGGCAAAATAAATTCATTAACATGTATTTAATTTTTTTTTCAAAATTTTTTTCGTTACGTATCAATCTTCTGATGTATTTCTTTCGATATATTCCTACTCATTTTAGAAGGGGAAAATGAATAGTGTAAAACTATTTATATTTTAGAACGTACAATTTTTTTTTCAAATAGTACTCAATAAAACGTTCCTCATAAGATGATTATTATCTTTATTGCTAAGAAAACTGATTAATATACCACCGAAAATTATTTTGTGCTTCAATACTGAAAGTAATTGAATGAGAAACATTATTAACTCTAATATTTTCCTTCACAATAACTTTCCTTCGCTATTATATATATATATTATACATTTTCCCTGTTGTTTTTTTTCCTTCTATAAGTAATGTGGAAAATAAATAAATCCCTCTTTTTTGTATTTTTACTCTTGAGTGAAACACAAGCTCAAATTAATTCTCTTGGTGTGAAAATTAAATAAAGATGCGATTGATGAGATACATATATATAAAAAAAGCTTATTTACTCTACCATTCTAGAACTCACAAGTGACCACGGTAGCATAGTGGTCAAGGTATCGGATCGTGGCTGGCTTGTCATGAGTTCAAGCCCAGTACCATTTAAGTCCCGCCGTGTAGGGGAACAATGCACGTTAAATCTGTCAAGAGCTCAAACGTCCTCCCGTTGATGAGGTGTGGTAGTTAGGATAGGGGGTGCCAGTTCAGGTGTCATCATTCACCTCGTCACTTGACCATGGTTCAAAATTACGAGGTCCATCGCCAATATGCCCTCTGACAGCTATACAGTGCGACGTTAATATTCACTCACTCCCTCTACAACCCACAAAATGAGTTTCATCTCATCGATGCATTACATGTGTTTCAAAAAAAGCAAATATTAAATAAATTTATCTCCAACTTTGTTCATATATTTATATATTTATTTTCAAAATATTTAAAAACTCTTGGGGAATTGACGTATTACATTTTGAGAAATTAAGGTCACTTATATTTTTAAAACATTTAAAATGTTTCGGTTAAGTTAAATGCGTGTTTATGAGTTACACTACACTAATGCTGTGCTGGCAAACGTTACATGGACTGAAAATTGCATAACATTTTTGCCTCTTAATACAGTTGCATTTTTGTTTTTTGTTATTTTAGTGGTGGCCACAGAAAGCGTTTTGCTGGATTGTAAGTATTGAAGTTTCTTTATTTGTTTCTTATATTTTTATAAATTTTAATTTCATGTGTATATTTTCAATGGTTTTAAATAATCTCTTAAAATATGTCACATAAAGTATATATATATATTTTCACAAGCAATTGCAGGTAACTCATATACGGATGAAAAAAAAAATCACTTTTTAGAAATATTTCAAAATAGGAAATATGACACATTTTTTAAACAAAAAAAAAAGGTTGTAAAATCAGATATTTTCTATGTATTCTTTTTCCAAAAATCAATGTAACCTAAAGTATAATTTTCGTTCTCTTCAGCAATTTTCTGAAGAGCAATTTTTTAAATATTTTTAGTAATTTCCCGTTTTTTTCTCACTGTATGTAAATAAGGAATAAGAAACAAAAGAATGTGTGATTTCTTTCTCTACCTATCATTTTCGTTCTTTTCTATAAAATGGCAGGAACCATTTTTCTGTTGTTACTCTTTTGCTCGAACAATTCGGCGGGTGTCTTTTTGTTCCTTTTAAGTTTCAAAATCACGCACACACACTACTTTCATATGCATTAATCTGATATTTAGATTTCAGTTTCAAAACAGAAGTCTAAGAACATTTTTTTTAAAAAAGTAAAAACGATGCAGAATATTTCAACAAAAATTCTTATCCCTAATCCTCTTACATATTTTTGTATATATAGTTATCGTATGTTACATATTTTAAAGGTATTGATTTTCCATATTTTTTGTTCTTGGCTATTTTTAATTATTTGTTTTGATTTATAATTAGTTAGAATATAATTTATTAAAAGGTATATTACATACATATTTTTCTATATCTCTGATTATATTTAATGGTATTTATGCCAACTTTATTAATATTAATTGATTGAATGACTCTAACATGCTCAAATTGCCTGAATCATTTTATTTAAATATTCGGAAGAAAATATTAATGCGAAGTTAATGTATTTTTCCCGAAAATCCTTTTTTAGTATTATATGCCCCCTGTTATAAGCTGAAGCATACTGATTCTATTATGGGTTTGCAATGGCCATGAAATTCAATAATTCTCTTTGTTCATTGTTCATTGTTCAAACATTTACTTTATGCAGTAGAGGTTGAAATATTTTATATGAACAGATTGAATGAAAATATTTTGATTAAAGAAAACTATTTAAGAGCCGCAGGACATGATCAAATTGATGCATCGTTTACATTATTCCGTATATGGTCATCAAGTTCCAAAGCTGCAAAGGCGAAATAGCGCTTAATGAGATATAATAGGCAACTTTTAAAATCCTAAGGTTTTTTTAAAACATAATTCATAAATTAACATCTTACTGTCTGAGATGTGGCAATTATAGAATCAAATGTGGATAACGTAACATCGGATTATATACAGAGTATTAACGAATTCGACTGACAAATCCAGAGGGGTAATGATAGACAACATGGGGACGACAAATAGCCATAGAACATGGAGTCATAAATCACGCTCATTCGGGGAAAATCACTAACATGATAGTCGTCGGGAGGACGATGAGCCAGACGAGCGGAGTGGCCAAAAGAATTCGGGGATTTGGAGTGCTATGGTAGGGTTTAAGAAATCTGCAAGTATGACATTTTCCCACTCGCCTGTGAAGAATAAAAGCAGCTACGGCTCACCAGTACGTGAGATTCATGTACGATGGTGCATCAGCACATTTGGTTTGAGGTACATAACCACCTTCATGCGACATATCCCAGGGGGTGTATTAGATGCAGTGGATCTGTTACTTGACCTCTAAGTTCCCCGGAACTCAATCTGGATTTCTTTTCTGGGGTCATCTGAAATCGCTTGTGTATAAGACGCTGGTGGCTACAGTGGAGGATCACACGATACGGATCGTCGTTACTTCTGACGATATCGGTAGAACATTTTTTTGTTTGAACGTGTACAACAATTCTTCGTATATGATGATTTATCGTTCCTATGCTGCCAGCTATCACCCCTCTGAATTTGTCGGTCGAATTCAGCAACACCCTGTAGAGTACATTTCCCACAAATAAAAAAAAAATTCAGAGAAGAGTTAACATTCTCACAGTCATATCCTTGGAGTTCTTAAACTAAAAAGAAATTCTTAAATGTTACATTTAATTATTTAAAATTTATTTAACTTTTAAGTTAATGAAATTTATCGTTATTTTTTTTTTTTTTTTTTGTTAACTTTCAATTCATATTTATTCCTCATTTTTGCATTGATTTCTAAGTCACTATGAATTTTAACCCATTTTTTAAAAAAAATAATTATGATCTGAAATGATGTATGCTTTCCTAAAACAATAATAAAAAATCCATAGAATAATACAATGTTCTGATAGCCTAATGCTTAAGGTCATGAACTCGTTGATGACGTTACTACTAAAGAGTCTTAAGAATCTTGGTGCCACTAAAAATTTGAAATATCGAGGAGCTGATGCACGTTAAATCTTTCGAGTTTCACTCAATGGCGTGCTGTAGAAGTTTGGAGTTGGGTTTCCAGTTCAAGTAAAGACCTTGTTATTTACCCGAGGCTCAGAATTACGAGATACATCGACAAAAGCCTTTGTACACCTAGAAAGAGCGATAGTAAAATTTCAAATCAAATTTGAGACCTTGTTCATTTGATTAAATCAACCACGCTTTTAACATAAAAACTGTAGTTAGAAGACAATAATATCACACGAGGATTTATTAACTGGTAAGATGGAAAAATTAATGCTAAGACAGTGAGGAAAGCATCTACTGCAGCGTATCTCAAACTGTGGGGCATGCCCCCTAGGGGGGCGTGATACCCATACAAGGAGAGCGCGAGTATATCGAAAAGTGCAAAACAAAATACATTCTGACATATTAAAAAATAAAATACACATTTGCACTGATATAATATGCTTTTTAATGTATCAGTACTGCACAATGTATTTGTTCATTATTTCATCCATACTAATTAAAGAACAAGTTTAATACTTACTAGTGACATGACAAAGGGGATAAATAAGTGTTAGCTGAAATGAGGGATATTAGTTTTTTAAAAATTATTTTAAATGTTTCATTCAAAAAATCTTTCTTTTTTACAAATTTTTTGAGGATTTTTATTATTTTTCTGTATTTATTTTCCCCCATTTATTTAAAGATTATTTACGAATTGTAAAGACCTCTTTCGAAAAATAATAGTTGTATAAAATGTTAATTAATAAGAATAGAAAAACCATATATCAAACCATTTTTACAAGAATACAAAATGAAAATTTCACTAATAATTTTCAGACTGAATGATAACGTAAGACATTTTTATCCGTAGAATGCATTATATAACGTGATAAACGAAAATTATTTTCTTTTTATATTCTTTTTCAATGTTTTTATAATTTTTTATGGGTAAGGACAAGATGTTTTCTTTCCGAACTCCTGACTCTTCAGCATTAAAGAATAACAATGATCGCAGAAAAACAAATTTTTTGAGTGTTTGTAAGACTTCGAAAAACGACGAACTGGTGAGACATAATTAAAACTTTGGGAAGGAGTGTAATTGATCTCCAAAAATTTTGAAAAGGAATTTCTTTGTACTTAGGCATTGATTTACTAAATACGATAACATAGGTTTAAAGGTTCAATTAGCTTTTCAAAATAATTTATTTTACTTTATGGAAGAATATTGTCTTCAATGAACATAACTTTTTGTTTGGTCTAATCACAATTGCTCACTGTTACAAACTTTTATATTATACTAAATAAATGTACAAAACAGAAGGTAGGAGAAGTTGCTTAGATTTTGGGGCGTTACTTATTAATTTGATATTAAATAAAATAATACTTGTGTTGACTCGAGAGCGCGCATTCGATACTAACGCGTTAGTGGCTACGCTGGGTGATTGAGCCACCCCAATCCTTTTTTTTTAATAATAATTATTATTGTATACGATAAAGATCTTAATTCCAGGGAAGAAAATAACTAAGAGAAAGTATACTTACCAACTTTGAAGGACTTTTCAGTTTTTCTTTGGTAATTTGAGAACAAAATCCAATCAAACTGAACTAAAATGTTTCAAGTGTGCGTTACTTTAATAAAGGACACAATTTACAGACACTTTTCACTAACATTACAGGAATGATATTTGCAGGCAAGACTCTTATATTTTGTGCTAGTTATTGTAGTTTTGTTGTCCTCTGATGATTGACAAATAATATGTTGATTTTATTCTTGCTTGTGTTTTTTAGATAGTGCGTATTGTGCCTTGTAATTCACATGTAGCTTCATATCTTTCTTGATAGAGATTTTAGGTAGCATTTGAAAAATTTCCTTTCATCTCGAACATTTCATATTCATCACTTATCTGAAATTTAATTTCGCTATCATGATATGTATCCATTATTTCATCAGGTTCTTCCCTTGCTTGATCAGTTTCAACTTCATCCAATAGAATAGCAGATGCCCATATATATTTTTTTGTATTCTGTTTTTTTTATTTGTATTTATATATATAAAACATAAAGAGTCGTACAACATAGCTATCAAAACCACTGTTCACAGGGAAAAACGTAGCCTTTTCTTAGATAATATTTTGGAACAAAAGTGGTCGCGCGGGAAACTCAGTCACCCCCAAGTACCTTAATGATTATAAAAAAAAAGTTTGACATTCCCAAAAAAGAGGGAAATATGCGACAAACACATTGTAGTTCCCATGTGACTGTCATATAGGAGTATATTGAGAAGGCCATTGGGGAAACAAATAAACTGTTTATCCAGAGTTAAAGATTTCGTTGGCCTGGGGTAACGCTGTGCCCCGCGTGACCGCTTCTGGGTTAAATGCGAACAGAAAACAAAAAATAACTAGACCAAATTTAAGAAGAAAAAAAAAATAATGGGTAAAATAAAGTAATTATTTATCTTTAACAAAAAAAAATGCGTATGCTATTAAATTTTAATCATCTGGTGGCCGTGTGCAAGTGAGAATTATTTTAAGTTCACACTGTAGCCAAACACGAGGGCTAATAGCGACGAACCTTGCGATTTTGAGCTTCAGTCAAGTGGCAAGGACGGCACTTGAGCTGGAACGTCTCTCTCCAAAATTCCACACCCCACCAATGGCAGAAATTCAAGCTCCACATATTTAGTATGCATCAGCTCTGCACACTGCTGGTCTTACGGGACGCCAGAACTGAAGTGAGTGACTGTTTCGGTTTATGGCCGCGCAAGAGCCAAATATGGCTAAACTACGCTAAATATTTGTTAAAATACTAAAACAATTGATAAAATATCTAAAAATATTGACAACACAGTTACAGTAGAAGTTAAAATTTCAAATCACAAATGTACTCACTATACTATTTTTATATAATGATAAAATTCAAACCAGAGACCAGGACTCGAACCGCCGGCTAGTGATTATAACTGCTAGGACGCCGACTTCGTGACTTTAAACACACTAGGCTATCATGGCCACCGTGTGGATAAAAACAACATATTACTTTTCAATACTTAGCCTGAGGGAAATTTTCCCCAAATATTTTCTTTTTCTACTTTTAAAATTCCTTTTACGATTCAGATTATATTTTACAGTTTTATGTCCTCAAATTGAATTTTTTTATGTAATAAAGGAATTAGTATTAGCTTTGATTATATACTGATAAATTTGTTTTAAAAAAATCCTTAATTGGAAAGATATTTTCCACTTAAATAACACATTTTCAGAAAAAAATACACTTAAAAATATTTAAAAATATCCTTTAATAATGGCTAAATCCACAGCACATGTTTCACACTCTTTATTTTGTCTATAAAAGTATATATGAATTTTATTAAATTTTATCTTAATGGTTAATTCACAAGAGAAATTTAAACATGTATAAAAATACTGAAAATACCTTTTCTAACTTAAAAAGTTTTGAATATTTCAGACATATTTTTGTACAGTAAACACGCGTTAAAAATAATTCCTGACGAATTCCATGTAGGTGGGACACAAAAATGTAGATATTTAACAGTTTTGAGAGTTAAATCTTTTTTATCAATCAAGTCAAAAAAGATTTTTGTTTTCAAAATTTCATTTTGGGAGTAAAAATCGGAGATATCTATAAAATTTATATATTTTAGTTAAATCATGTATGCCTCATTGCTGCTGGTAAAATATATCAGTGACTAGAACACTAATTTTATTTCATTATCTATTGATAGATTATTTTTTCTATGGAGTTAAGGAAAATAACATCTGTAAACTATTTCTTCTTTTTGTATTGAATTATTCTTTGAAAGATATCCCTAATCAAGCGTAGTTTTTTTAACGTTTTTACTCACCTCTTTCGGTTTACTTTTTTTCATATATGCATTCATCCGTTACTAATAGGCATAGAATCTACCAATTAAGACACCCCCCCCCCCATTATCTTTCAACTAAAATTATTTTTTTATAACTTGTACATTTTCGGAACAAAGTTGAATTTTTGAGAAAGTATGAGTTTAATGGGCGAATATATATAATAATTGTTTTAATTAGCTTTTAAAATTCTGATACATTAGATCAGAGAAAAATACTTAAATTAGGTTATATTATAAAACATGCACTATTACTTCCTTATAACACGTACACAAATAAAATATTTATATTTACAATTTTTATAATAATAAATAAGTAAAATATTGTAAATATTAGCATTTAATAAATCTAACATTTATAAACATTTTATTCAGCATAATTAATTATAATAAAATTAACTATCCTGTAACTTTATATTTTCGAATCTGTATTTTTTATCCAATGTTATTTATTAAGAGTCCATGCCTGAATGACCAAGGTAGTGCTTTCACGAGAAAACACGTGTGACTGCGGTAGGCAAGTGGTCATGGTCACGAACAAGCATTCGGTGTTGTAACAGTCGAATCGCGGATTTGAAGCCTAGTGTCATTAAGTCCTAGCCTAGTGTCCTAGTATAGAAGATCTGATGTACATTAAGGCTGCCGAAGCTCATGCGGTCATACGTTGGCGTAGTGTAGAAGTTTGAAGAAAAGGATGCCAACTCGGGTCGTCACTTGACAAAGGTTCGAAATTATAGATTCCTTGTATTGCTTCATGTGATTGAGTGAATGTTTTGTCACGTTGCACTATTCACAGCTACTCGGAGACTTTTGACGATGAACCTTTACTTTTAACGAGGACAACAACTGAGCTGGCACCACTCTTCTCCTAACTTCCACACCACACCAACGAGAGGACGTTTAAGCTTAGACATATTTAAAGTGCATTGGCCCCCTACGAACAGCGGATCTTCAGCGGTACAAGACTCGAACTCATGACATACCAGCCACGAGTCCGTAACCTTGACTTCTAAGCTACCACGACCTTTGTATTGATTTATGGTGTGACGCTAACAACCATTTAAATATAAATATGTGATCCATCAGGACTATAGTTAATTATTGAATATTTGATATATAAACACGATCAGAAATAAATGTGTAATTCGGATTTTGTTATTCTCAATACACATGATTAATTTTTTCTTACCATATACATACCTTTTTAATTTTGTGTCTCGAAAAATGCACACGATTTTTTTACAATTGTATTTTATTCTCAGCAAGACTATATCATCATATCAATCTTGTTCAAATAATGAGGGTAAAAAATCAGTAACTCACTAACCTGAATTTGATAAATTGTTAAGTGTTACGTAAAAATTGGAAATCATATACTATACATATATTAGAAAGAGATAATGTATCCTCCAATTATAAGTGATTGAGAGGGTTACTGTTAAAATTAAAATTCAGGTCAATAGTAACTGTTACAGTCATACACAAGCATTTGATGAGTCATCAATAATGCGGCGATCTCTATGGAAACGTAACATTTGGTTTACGAAGTCTAAATCCATTTCAGCAATATAGGTCACATGTGTGTGTGAAGAACCTTCATAAAAATCATCAAATAATGTTTCAAACACATTTTTATTTATTCTTTAGAATGCTATATTTTGTATTTTATTGCAAAAAAATCGATATGCAAATATTAAATTTATTCAATACCCCTTTACACGATCAATTTTGGTATTTGATACTTTTTGAGAAAAATATATAATATTTTAAATTATTTGTTCTATTTGATGGCTTTTAATTTAAATGAAGTGATACAATAAAATTTTAAATCTCATTTTTAATTCATAAGAAAGTTAATATTTATATGCATCGAAAAAACCTAGTTAAAATATATTAACCATGCAAAACAACTCTAAAAAAATAGCCATAGTTACTCATTTGAAAAAAACGATATTTCTCTCTCTATATATATAGTTAAAATTCTGACTATTGAGAGATGAATAATCAATAATCATCAAAACTGAGAAAATCCGTAATTGTAAGATAAACCAGACATGAGAATTTAGAAAGGATATATTAGAAATTATAAAAATAGTAGAATTTTTAAAATATAAAAATATGGATGATACAGTATTATGAACATTGCTGACTTAGGACAGCTCTTATATAAAAATAATTTTTATAAAAGAGGGGTTGAACATGTTTTTTGGCCAGCCAACCTTCCCTTTTTCTGTTGATAATACTGAGCAAAAACCTATTGAAAATAATGGATAGAATATACAAATCCATATATATATATATATATCAAAGATTTTTTTTGGTCTAGTCCGATTGGCCGCACGTGCACGCATTATTCAAAAACCGCGGACGATAAACTTGTTACAATGACTTAATTAGTAAAGATGTGGATGCCACAGCAAAAGGTGCAGTGCGTACTTTGATTAACGGAATTTAAATAGGTCACGCGTGTACAGCGAAGTGTTCGAAAAGAATTGAATGTCGTTACTGGTTTGGCCAGTAACGACGCAGTGTCTTCCATCACGTAACTTCCATCAGGATACTTGCCAGTTTGAGATACTAAAGTGCCCGTCTCCTTTTAAGTTCTTTCCTATTGGTGGATAGATTTTGATGTCAGAGGATCGACATTAACGTGCATCGACCCCACCTGCACGGTGGGTCTTCAGTGGTTCTAGACTCGAACTCAAAACGCGCCGGCCACGCGGGCGTGGTTTAAGATTGAGCTGAGACGCATGTTAGCTCTATTGGGGCTCCAAGTCCTCTCGTTGGCGTGGTAGGGAAGTTAGGAGAGGGATGTCAATTCTAGTTTCGTTCACGTAACTTGACTATGGTTCAAAATTAAAAGATTCGTGTAGTTGTATCTTTTGACGTCAATAAACTCTGACTCAAACGGGAATTGAAATATAACATATTTTTCTTATAAATCAAAGTAAAACATAAAATAATGACATGATATATTACTCTGTTATATCCATCTGTTATAATATATAGATAGATATATCTATATCTCTTATCCATATCCACACTGTTTCCATCACTTTAATTACATATCTTTGTAACCTGATTTTTTTCTTCATTATAAAAGAAATTATGTGTTATTTTACCGGTATTTGGATGTATAATGAATTGACAGTATTTATTAACATTCTAAAAATATTTCAGATACGAAAATTAAAAGAAATTTAATTCAGTGAAGGTTGATCCATCAAGGCTATTTTTAAATGTATCATCAGTGCTTTAAAATTCTAAAATAATTTAAAACGCGTTTTTCTTAAATATCATACATGCGTAGCACTTAAAAAAATTAATACAGTAGACTCTACGGTGTACCCTAACACAGATTTATTGGAGAGAAATTGTTGAACAATATAACAAGTAACATCAATAGTTCATCATCTGTGACACACCTTACTACAGAGTAGATTTTTTTACCGGCACCAAGTGCGTACCAGATGACTGCAAAATCGATTTAATAGGAAACGCTATATCGCTTTATCGTATATCGTGACTTCAGCAAGAAGCAGATGTACTCGGAGCTACATGAACACGCACATCCCATTATGGGAATCTTACACCCGTCTTTATGTAAGTGTATATAGATGTGCAAAATAAAATATGCGAGTATCTAAGCTAGGAGATCTAGATATAAATACAGTGCAATACGTTTAAAACTCGAAAACGCTGAAGACGATTTTTTTTTATTATTTTCAATGGCAGGGTTACAGAAGAACACTACACCACAAAGGGGTATGAACAAAAACAAAAAAAAAGACAAAATAAACAAAGTAAGGGAAAAAAATAAAGTAAAAATGGCGAGAAAAGTCTATGAACCCAATAAGTTCCAAGCTTGCCAATAAAGGTCACACAAAGAGGAACCCTTTAGGGCTGGGTAGCGGCGAATTTGGGCAGCATCCATGTCCTCCCGAAAATCACAGAGCGTGCAGAAAGGGGCCTGTGCAACATGAATTCTATGCAGATGTTTTGGAAGACAGCCATGTCCAGGGGTCAGACAAAACTCAGAAACTGCCTTACGTCGTGGCCACATGGTAAGATCTTTAAGATTATTCCACCAGATCTTATGGAATTTCTCTCAGCGTCTTGAAGAGAGATCATTCAACTTTTTCTTAATGATACGCCTGGCACTGATAAAAGGGACATCTTTCCTTGTTATCTGTTGAATGGAAGCTCTCTTCTTTGCTATGTGGTCCACAAATTCATTACCAGTTATACCGCAGTATCCAGGGATCCACCGCAAGACGATTTGCTTAGAGTACTCAGACAGACTCTGCAGCAGTTTTTTGCAATCAAGAATGTTAGAAGAGGCAGGAGGAGAATTGTATTTCACGAAATGATACAACGTTTCCTAAAAATTGCTATGTATTTTCCATGCATTTTTTCTCTTAACACGAGACAAACAACGCTAGCAGAAGAGATTTCCCTTCTGGGAATGAACTAAATACGGAAATGACCAGCCGAATTGGACTGCCCTACTGTATCAATGGAAGAATTCGTTGCAAAAGAGGATAACAATGTGTGTACAGACCCAATTTAATAGAAAACAAAGACGTTTAGGAGTTTGTTGAAAGCTATAAAATATAATCGATGCATATACCGAAGATGAGAATGAAATAAATAATGCAGCTCCTGTTCCCATGCCATCCTAAATAAGGACCACCATGAATAGTATGCGAGGTTATTTAGACACACATTCCATTGGTAAAATGGATACCAAAATGGACAACATCTTACAGTTTGATGCTAAAAAAAGACAATGCAACGAAGAATATCAGATTATTTTCCCAAAACTCAATAAATGTTTTGTTTTTCGAAAAATTTGAAAATTTTGCATTAAATTTCTTTAAGTTCTTAAGAATGTTTTTGTTTCATGGATTTTTATTAAATACATGTATATATACATATTTAAGTAAATAAAACATACTCAAATTATTTTAATTTTGTTGAAATATGTTTTTTTTTTTTGAAATATATCGTTTAACACGAAGAAATTATTTCTCTCTCCTCCATTTCATGTTAAGCGATTTTCATTGTATATAAAATTAGAGTATTTTAAAATTGATTATGATACATAATAATGATATCGAAATTGAATGATTATTAACGACACATTTTGATGCTACTGAACCGGCGACGAGTTTCCTGACAGGACCATTTAGCAGCAACGTCCCTCATTGTAGTAATGAGATCAGAAGTGAATTTTTGGCAATTAATTTACTATACATTAACAATCTATCAGATTTATATAATGTTAGATAAAATATTCTTATACATAACATAAATGTTTCTCGATTTTTATTAGAATTAAAATTTCAAGCTCTAGTAACATGCGTTATGATGATGTGGGATGCGATAAGAAATATATTATTTTGTTTGATAAATAAATATCTCTACTACATAATTATCAGACAACTTCTGAATTGATTCATATTTATGCATTTAAAATTTTCAATACACGCTATTTTTTTATTTAAAATGTTTCTCATAGCTGTGGTAACCTAGTGCCCATGGTTGAGAGTTCGTGGTCGGCGTGTCATAAGTTCAAGCCCTAGTGCTACTAAAGGTTCATCGTGCAGAGGGAATGTGATGCGCGTTAAATTTGTTGTGGCTCAAAATCCTTACATTAACGTAGTGTGAAGTTAGAAGAGGGGTGGCAGCTCAAGTGTAGTCATCGGCACTTGAACTTGGTTTAAAGTTACGAGGTCCGTTACCAAAAGCCCTCATGTTGCTTTATGATGTGGCGTTAATCAACACTCAAATGTTTTTGTTGTAATTTGTTTTACAGTACATTAAATATACTCTAAATGGGCAATTTGCATGAATTATAAGGGTTGCCCAAATGAAAAATGAACACTTGCAATTGTGACAAATAATGTGTCAAAATGAACAATTGGAGCAAAGGTTTTCGTGAGGTTGACAAGCGATACCAGATCTTCATGACAATACCGGAACAAACGTCTCTCATGAAGCCTATACAACCTTAAGAAATTTCCCTGAAAAGTGTTGAAATATCCACCGTATAGTCCGAATTTGTCTCCCTGAAACCTTCAAACCTTTCCACTTAAGAGAGCATTACGTTTCCATTCGAACGATGAGGGAAAAGACGGTGCGCAGGACTTCCTCGAGTATCAGCCACAACCTTTCTACAGATAAGACATTTGTCGAAACAATGGGACATGTGTTGCAATGCTCAAGGCGGTTTATTTTAAACTCCAATAAAGGTGTTCTTTGTATTCAACTTGTTCACTTTTCGTTTGGACAACCCTTATATTTTTTTATAATTTTATGAATTATTTTTAAAAGCATATATTTAATGCTCTTGAAAAAATTATGAAATCAATATGTGGAGACCAAAATGCCGATATATGCAAAATTAATGAATCTAACCATCCATTTCTCAATTATTTTTTCATTTTAATTCTGACACAAATTCAAAAGGGGTAAATAATAGTAAATTAAGATTGTGAGCGAAAATGGCATAAGGCCACGAGCGGAATATTTTCGTAATTTTAAAAATTTCATTAGGGCACTGATTTATCTCCCAATTACTTCAGTCTGAAGCTTTCATTCCATAATTTTTCCCATCAGGTCATCAAAAGAGAAGAAAAAGAAATAAAAAATTTACAATATGGGCCACATCAAAAACCATTTAATTCATAATACTTTTTTTTCACTAGAATTCTTCGCAGTGTTCTTGAGTCACAGAAATAATCCAAAAAAGACTATCCTAGACTACCTTGGGCAGGACTCCAGGACGGACGAAAAAGGGGATAGGCGCCAACACCCAGGCTATAAAAAGAATCGAGAAAATTTGGATAATCACGAATGTTTGACAGATCGATTCCCGTAGGCGCTCGAGACAGAACTTGATTCTCAGTTATATTTCGTGATGAAAATGCAGATTCTATGTCCTAGAGTAGAAACATCTATCCTTATTGGATGCTAAATTCGGAACAAAAATGTTATTTTTTATGGTGAAGAAATTGCGTCTATGTAAATTCTAATGATTTTTCGTATATTTTTATTGTTATTTCTGAAAGTTATTTGAAGTAGATGCAAAAATATAAGTTATCGTACTAAAACTAAAAAGAGAGAAATTCTATTAGAAATGCGGCTTGGAATAAACGTTTTTCTTTTAGTAATAATATTAAAAGTTGACTTAACATAGAGAGCAGAGTTTTGGAAATATCGGATAGATTTATATATAAATCTTATATTATGCAGTATAAAAATTTCTGCTAAGCATTATCTGTATGATTCTTTCTTCGTACTCAATAAACCTCGTTTTTACTCGTAGTACCATAAATTTTCAGTCATGTAAAAATCTTGAAGCATTAATCTGAAAGGGAATATAAATGTAAGAAACTTAAGAGTTTTTAATAAAAGGAAGATAAATATGAAGGAATTTAGGAATAATTCTATAAAAACTTTAAATTAAAACTTTATCATTCTGTTACATTCTTAGTATGTCTCTCTATCTATCTCTCTTCCACTATTTCTCTTATAATATTTTTTTCTTCATCTCATTATCTATCTCTTAATTTCCGTACTATTATTTTTTAGAAGAATCAATATTTTAACTGCAATACAACTAAATTTCTGTAAGAAAAATTTTGTGAATACAGTAAAATGTTGTTTGTTGAAAATAGGAAAAAATTGAAAAATAAATGCAATTCAAAACAAACATTCTACAGTAATTTGTGAAAAAAAAAAGCTTTGGAAGGATTTTGAAATATATATTTTCTTTGTCGTTAACTAATTGAATATATTTCATTCATTTGTTTTAAATTCTTAAACATACAAATATATAAATATATAATTTTATTTTTAAAATTTAGCTTATACAAAATTTATGACCACAAATAGTAAATAAATAAAAATACTAAATATAACTACTCATAGAATGGCTTGACCATAAAAAATAAAACAGAAAATACTACTTTAGTTTAATTTAAATAACTCGTATTTTTATTTTATTTATTTATTTTTTTGATAATTTAATATATATACCCTATAATATACAACATGATTCCTTATTAAAATGATACATCTTAAACTGATACATAGCACTTTTGAAGTTTAAAATGTTTTTTTACAAAATATTGGTATGAAATTTTTTTAACACAATGAATTATATTATTTTAAATAACATTAAAAAGGAAGATTAAACTGTGACGAGAGCAATCGATAATTTAACGCAATGTGTACTTATCATAGAGAAATCACGGGGAGACAAATTATTGATTTTCGTGAGAAGAAGTACTCAGTTTAAAGGTATATTTTATTGCCTAGATGTATCTTTTTATTAGACAAGAAAATGCTATTTTATTTGTCAATTTAACTTTAGAGATCTTGAAAATTTATTTTTGACTCATTTTAAATGAATATGTAGGTTGAAGACAGATGCATTATATAAAATCCCTTTTATTAATTTATTTTTATCTTCATTGTCCAACAAGCATTCATTTGAGACCCTTTTTAAATTTTAAATTGTTCTTTCTTTCATTAATTTTAGATTTAATAATTCGATACTTAACTCATATTTTTTTAATTAACGTTGATTTTTCATTCACTCTTGACGTTAATAAAATCAACTTTTAACTTAAAATATCGATATCAACATCTAATTATAGGTATTAGACTACAATTCAACTCTCTCTCTCTCTCTAAATCTCTTTTTCTCTATATTACATTCTATATCTTTAGAAATTAACTTTAAAATTCCTGTTTTTTCTTTACTTTCTCAATATAATTATATTTTTCTAATCGCTAAGTTTGAATTTTATTTCTTTCTATTACAAACATTCTGCTCTTTGAGTTAATAAAAATTTTATTTTAATTTTTTTTAACAATATTCTTTTTCCAAATCGTTATCTATCCATTTTTTAAAAACTATATTTACATTTTTATTACTAGAATTAAAGTTATGCAATAGCAAATGATACCTCATTTTTTGCAATCCTATATCTTATAGAAAGTATACAACACAATAAAATCTATTTTTAACAAATTTCTTTTAAAAAAAATATTCGAATATTTTTTATTTTCTCTCTTTTACTACTATTATTTAACCTGTCTCATAAATAAACTAAAATAAACCAACTATAAATATAAATTGTTTCTCTGTGAATTCACATTCGGGAAAATAACTCCAACTGAAATAACACATCTTAAGGTATCTTCCGAATTGTTCTGAAATATACTCCTTGCTTTGGTGATTCTCATTCTTTTTTTTCCTTTAACCAATCCAATTACCATTGTGATATTCGTGATTACCAGAAAAAATAGTCTTTGATGACCCAAAGTCCTCTACCTAATGAGCTTTAATGCTCTTGACCCTGCTCTTAGTAGAAGTAAAAATTTGCATCCTCCGCAGTCGTTATTGCGGGACTTTGAAGACTGTCCCACGACTATCAATAGGCGTTGCCGTGCGTGACAGAGCCGTTGCCAGGCCTACCCCCTTACCCACCGTTGCAGGTACAGTTAGGGAAAGGAAAAACTCTCACAAAACTCGCCGTGCCTTTCGCTCGTAGCACAAGTCCCATCTCGATCTTGGACAGCAGGGAGTCCGGGTGTATTTATTTCAAATTGCTTAGAATTCGAAGTTCTAAATTTTCGGAGGATTGTGATCGGTCGAAAATTAGAAATGGAGAATTCGAGAGGGCCAGCAGGTATAAAGGAAAGATGGCGTGGTGATTGATATGTAAAATAGATTCGTGAGATTTGTGTGAGAAGAAACTTAATTGAAATTCTTGAGGTGAGCATCGCTAGTTCAAGACTTCGTAAGTATGTTGAAGGAAAGTAGTCAAGGTATGAATTTTTTCGAAACTGTCTGAATTCGTAATGGAAAAGACTTTAATGCGATTATTGTATTAAAATACGTTTGCTCAAGATTTTGTTAGTATCTCGGAAGAATATATTTGAAATTCGAAATAAAAACTGATTACAAATCAGAAAACTTGAAAAACTGTATTTCGAAAATCGTATTTCTGAAAATGAAAGAGTTATCTAAAGATAAAAGTTAATTTAAAGCATGGATATGTGTATCGAAGTGAGGAATGATCGTTAACTTTATCAAATCAAGAATATCAAAAAATATAAAATTTTCGAATGATTGTGTGTATGGTGGTGAAAAAAAAAACTAAATAGCCTACATTCAAAATGTTTCTTTCATAATCTCTATATTTATTGAGAAATATCCAGTATTTCTTATTACACAAATCAAAATGTTGAGAAATGAATCTCTGTTGAATCTATACGTCAGCCAACGTAAAGAACGGGCTTCAAAAATATATTTAAAGGTTAGAAAAATTCTTTCAAAACTTATAAGTAGGTATACGTAGCGAGATTTAAAAAAAACAGCTTTTTTTTCCATTTTCATAAAAAAAAATTTAAAAAATTCTTATAAAATATGAACTATAAAAAACTTAACATATTTGATTATTGAAAATACTTCTTGTAACAATTTATAATTTTATTAGCATTTTAGAAGCTTTTGTTTTATACGGATTGCTTGTTGAAGGTGCTAAAAGCTTTTCTATTAGTAGACGAATATATTATTGTCATTTTTTAAGCCTTTTTTCAAGTCTTTAAATTTTTATTAGATATAGCTTTAAAGCACGTAAACTTAAATTGTACTGCACGAAATATTATTAGTAATAATATTAGAAAATTTTGAAGCAAGATTAAACATTCCAGCATTTATTGACAAGCATTTAATTTGTATATGATACCTCTAACTTTTAAAGGTTTACTGTGATAAAGAATATTTTTCTGGCTTTATATTCATATTTAGATTGCCAAATATAAGCCTTAAAATTTCAAATAAAGTGCCATTTTGTATTCATTTGAATGGTGCTTAGCAACTGTTTATAAAGATGCATATTTTCTTCAAAATCGAACGTTTCTTGAAGTAATATATGAAACAATTTTTTAAGTAACCGAATTGTATAGCTTGTAGAATTACTATTTCTCAGTCTCTTTCATAAATTCTTAGAAGATTAATAATTTTTCCAAATTGCTTTAATAACCACTAATACTATACATAACGCTTAATATTGAAAAAGTATTAAACTTCAATATTCTTTTAACTGTTCTTTGAAACAGATTTGGAAATACACTTTTCTCTTAAGCTTTTTAAATCATTTGTCCTCAAGCAAAATTACTTCCTTCTGAATTTCTTAAAAGCACCTTCTTAATGAACTGTATATCTTATCCAAGCACTAAAACTACTCGACACTACTTCGTACTTTGTACATTTTGCTTCTCTAATAATCTACTTAAGAAAAATTCTTATATAAAATAATCAATAATTAACGGATTGAGAAAATATGAACCTAAGCATCAAAAAACTTTAAGATTTAAAAAGGATAAATGCATGATAGGAATCAGAGAACCATTGCCACCCAATAATTTTTAAGCAAAATAAAATATTTTGGGCAAAAATTGTTTGAGTAAAACATTTTTTCGAGAACCATCTTTATTCTCAATATTCCTGAGTAATAGCACTTGCTCTCGTAAAAATTTACGAGAATCATTGTTGCTTAATCTGTCTGGTTTCGTAAATAAGCACACTTGACCTCGTTTTCGTACGAGATTCATTGCTGCTTTTTAAAAATTAAGACTTTAGATATATCTGGTGTAAGGAAAGCTCAGCTCTTAACTCAAAGTTTCGAGAAAACCAGATGTATGGTGGACAATAAATTTCACGAAAAAGATCAGAAGCTCCTGAATATTAGCAGATGCTAAAATTAACAAGAAAATAAAAAAAAACACTGCTTGATTTTGAATCAGTAAGATTATTATACCTCACAACTTCTCAAGTAACTGAATTGTTCCAGAGATACAAAATCAATTCTCAAAGCAGAAATAATTCGAAAATCGCAGAAAGTATTTGAGCAGGTTCGAACGCGGGATTCACATCTGAATTTTTAAGAGGTTCAATCAACGTTTAGAATATATCTTAAAGCACTTGCTCTCGTGTTAAACGAGAATCATTGTTGCTATTCCAAAAAAGCTAAATATTCTGAATACTTTCATTCTAGAGCACTTGACCTCGTAGATATACGAGAATCATTGCTGCTGATTAAGAAGAAAGCTAATTGAATAGTTTTATTACAAGTACTTGACCTCGTAAGCATACGAGAATCATTGTTGCTGAAATATCACTCACAGAAACTTAATCTAAAAGTCAAAACTACTTTCTCCAATTAATACTAATATCAATCACGTAAATAAGTACATAAACTGCAATCGCTTTCTAAATAGTATGAAATAACATTTCTTCATAAGGTAACCAATTGTAAAACCTCCAAGAAATTTACATAAAAATCATTCTGCCACGAAATCTTACAGCAGCTTATCAATACTCCTGATAAAAAATCTTATAGCATTAAATACTAACTGCAGTAAGTAATAAAACAACCAGTTCAGTCGATTACTTACTGATATGACTCATATATTCAACCCCATTTGAATTATTGGAAATCTACAATGAGTTCAAAAGAACGGTTCAAACGAGTTTTCATGTTTTGTGTTCGAAAAACGTTACATTTCTCTGACTTCTTGTACAAAACAAAATGACGCATCTCAGAAGTGAACGTTGACTTTCAACTCAAATATCTCACGTAAACTTTCCACTACAGACTTGTAGTAAAACGTAGAAAGATTAGCTTAAGAGTGAAGTGTGAAATATATCTATCTTTATCTACTTCTGAAATCCAAATCTGAACCAAGATGTCGATGAATGGCCTGGACAACAAAAACCGAAATGCGATTCCTTACAGGTAAGATAGAATTTGTAATATTAATTAATAGAACAAAATCATAATAAGATCTTAAGACTTTATAGAAAAAATTAGTAAATTTATATCGATAATATATTAACCCACATAACTTTTATGAATAATTAATTTTAATGTGCCGTGTTATAAAAGTAAATAAATATAAAAATGTTTTTCAATATTTTTTTTTTAAAAAAAGAAGCATTTTTGACGAAACAAAAAGCACAAATGAATTAAAGTATCTTTTAAAAAGTCACTTTTATTGGATTTACTAATATAGATTTTTACATATGTAATGCTAGCTAGATTATTACAATATATTTAGTTGGAAATGTACTAATTTAGGTTATAGCAAATACAGTTATACTGAATACTCAACTTTTGAACATTTTTATATACTTTAATACATATTAATGTAACCAGAATATATATGCAACTGAATAATTTAATTTAATTTTTAAAATTTAATAAATTTTATTTAAATATAAAAAATTACTAAATATATTTTATTAAAAATAAACAAAAAATTATAAGGTATACTTAAGTTTTGAATGTGTTTTATTTTAGTATAATAGTTAGCACGATTTTAACTTATGGTTAACATGATTGCTTGTTTGTGAAGGATTCTGATGTTTTGTTTTATAAAACTATTTCCTAAAAAAACTTCACAATGTCTAAAATTTCTTATTAACGTTACAATTATGAAATGCTTTTTAAAACAACTAATTTAGTCCCTGCTGATCAAATGAAACTTTTAAAGAAAAATTTAAGGAATATAAAAATCCGACATTATTTACTTTAATGCGAAGTTTTTTTATAAGTTATTTTTAAAGTATAATATCACATTACTAATTATAACCTTTTATTTCTATCTCTCTGTAAATTTATATTTATATTTTTCCATGTCTAACATTCAATTATATTAGAAACTTAATACATTTACAAACTCTGGAAGTCATGGGAAAAATGCTACTATTTTTAACCAATAAAATAATTTACTTTTTAATAAAAAATTTTTACTGTTATACTTAAAACGGTTAGAGAAATAAAGCAAATATAAATTTACTCAGTAATAAAAGTAGATAAATTTTTGTCACTGTGGTATTTTATAGTATTAATAATTAAAGAAAAAAATTTATATTAAAATTGTACAAACCTCAATCAGTGCTGCTATTGAAAAATATAAATGCAACTACATTTTTATAGTTAGGGATACATCTAAAAAAAATGTAAGTAACGCAAGAAATAATTTATAAAAAAATAAGGTTATATTTAATAGAAGAATAGAAGAAGAAAAAAAATTGTATTTTATGTTTACTAATCTAACACCAAATTGATAAACAGTAAACAATAAAAAGCACATTTTGAAAACGGTGAAAATTTTAAAGAATAATTTTGTTTATTTTACAGTCATCAAAATTATGAACTTTTAAGAAATCTTTCTTACAATGTTTGATCAATGATCTACAACTATGTATCAAACTAAAAAGGAAGCTATCGGTAGTAATTTGTGTACAACCGTTCGCATTGCTTAAATGACCTGCCGCCGGCTATGGTTGAAGGATTCACGCCAACCTCCGTTAGAATGAAATTCAATCATTGCGAAAGAAGCGGTTCACGCCTCATTTTGCAACAACCTACACCGAGAATTAATGATTTATTTCCCTTTGTTAACTGGACCTTACATGCAGTTTTCACATGAAACAACAGTATTCGGAAATGGGATCCGTTTCGGACCGCTGGTGGTTTTTACTTATTCCACACTATCTACCCATGGTGAGTCGTGTTGGGTTTTTTTTTTCTTCTTAAATCCCATTTTCAGCATCAGTTTGTTCAATACATATTTTCATAAACTTGCATTTTAAATTTTTTTTTATGAATCAATGAAAACTTTAAAGTATCTTAAAGTAATAAAAATATTCAAAGTTTTAGATAAAATGGGATACTATGATTTATAAATAAGTATGTATACCCATTTTTTTGTGCTTCAACTTCTCTTCTTTTGAAGAGTATTTTGATCCAGTATTGTATTTATACTTTCTACATTGGTCATAAAAACTAATGGTAACCTGGGAAGCGAGGTGTAGAATATCTGTAAATGTTGTTTTGCGGCTTTAACACTGTATTCGCAGGCAAGTCTGAAACATTTCCAAATTTTAATCGAGGACAGGGGATAAAAACAAAGAAATTATCAAGAAATATATATATATTTCTTCAAAAAGATTCATACATGAACAATTACGAGGAAACTACGCGAAGAAAACATATACCAAAATTCCTATAGTTAAAACTGTTTTAAAAAGTTATTGCAATTAAAAAATGTTCAAAAAGGAAATAATGCATGTGACAGTCTTTACATAGATATCAAAAAAGCAATTTTGAATTCAAAGAATTTGTCATGCATTTTCCGAAAATTCATTCATGTTACTCATGACAGCCTTTTTGTAGAAAATTTTATGGCCATTTAAAGCCTTTACGCTGTACAATTCGTCATGCCGAATAATGAGATCTATGAATGAAACTTACCTCATTTTGCAGTTTCTCATATAATAGATCAATAGGAACGTTTAAGAGAAAAGTACAAGCCCTGATGTTGTTTTAGTTATTCCAGAAGAATCGGAAATGTTCGATCAATTGCAAATAAAACTTTCATATTTCTGGGGATAGTTGATCAAACTAAATTAAGCCATCATTCCTTAAAAGATTCCGCTACTTTCCTTGAGACAGAAAATGCATTGCACCATGATGAAAAAGTATTATCTAAGATAATATTTTAAGGGAACTAAAAAGTAGTTTGTCATTTTATTGCAAAGTAAGCTGAGATTTTAAAGAATAAAGCATTTTTTGAATAGTTTAATTAAAATCATAAGCATAAGCAGAAATTTAAATATCCCTTGATTCAAAAATCGTGGTTGAAAAGAAATTTTGAAATGGCAATCATTTTACATTCAAAACTTCATTCTAAATTAGATTGTAATTTTGGTTTAAAAATTTCCTTTTATGCAGTAAATTGTACTACATGTTTAATTATTCTCTGTCACTGAAAAGTTTAAATGGTTTTTTTAAGAAAAATATTTTACTGTACATGTGTGTGAAAATATTATAGTCCGTAAACTTAAAAATAAAAGAGACCGCAAGTTTTAATGGAATTAACTTTTGGGGTAAAAATCTTTTCTAGGATAATTTAAGCTATTCCTTATGCAAACTAGAGAAATGTTCAAGAATAATTTGAAAAATACAACTACATTGCATTCTACATCACATTTATTGTTAACAATTTTTCTTAGTAGAAACTATACTTGCCCTTTTTTTAAAAATTTTTTATTATTATTTTTTCGTTTATTCATTGTCCGGCATGCATTAAAATTAGCATGCATCCGTCATCGAATAGTAAAAAGAAGTCTATATAGTCTTGAGAAACAAAAATGAAAATCAAAAGAAAATTAAATAATTAAATTGAACCATTTTTCAATCATATTTCACTATTTTAAGAAATATTCATTTTAGGAGGTTATTACTGTTTTCAACATTGCATAGTTAAATTCAAAATAAAAATGGAATCGATCAATCAATATCAGGTCGTATTTCTTACAGTACATTTTATTTTTTTGTTATATTTATGAATTCTAAATAAATTCTAGAAGAAGTCATAGCGGAGAAAGACAAATAGGCTTTTGTGCACAGACAAGATTCTAAATTCAAACTCAATATGCTTCTACATATGCAAAGTTTGGTATGAATACCAATAAAAAAAAGACGATTTATATCATCAAGGGAAAGAAATAAAATTATTTTAAAACGGGATTAATTGTTATTCCATATGCTTTCAGATAAGTACTGCGTTTTAAGGTGTGCATTGTACATTTTGTCATTAGCATTTAATTTAATGCATTATAACTTTCTTAATATGCATTTATAACTGCATAAATGAAATCAAAACTTTTGGCTCATAGAACAAAAAAAAAAAAAAGAAAAGCTAGGGTGGGTTTTTTCCCCCTTTTTTAATAGGTTTAACAGTTATATGTTAGACCATGCATTAGAAAGACATTTTTCTTACAATTTAACCATTTATTTTTAGATTTTATGGTTTCAATTTTTTGAATTTGGTACTTTTCCAAGAATTATGTTTTTGATTCTGCTCTATTTCTTTCATTTTTTTTTTATATATATTTCTTTCTTTCAAAACCTAAACAAAAATACAAAACAAAGAGGGGGAATCAATTATTTCTATTATAAATGCGATATACGAGTATTAACTCCATATATTTGGCAATTTTTTAAAAAAAATCACATCGACGTAATTATTATTTTTAGATTTATTGCATTAATCATCTTACCCCCCTCCCCTATTCTGTGATTCTAAACGTAACGGAGTAATATAGTTACATTAATTCAAAAATAAACTATATAGTAATAACTTCAACACTAAAATAACAGATTAAAATAAACACAATTTAACTTTTCCCTCTCTTTTCGCTCATCTTCAATAATATCCCCAAAGTAGCTTCGAAATTGGACGTTAAACACATGAATATGTCACAATAATCATACTTCTTTGATGGATTACATATTCAAAAGTCCCAGCTGTGGCACAAATTCCATCGATTGACCCGCAAAAGGGTTTATCCGTGCTAAAATGCCGTTGATTGGAATCACTTAACAGTCGCGAAAAGTAAGCCGTGCTTGGTTCAATGCCAGATTTTTGTTGTTGTCAAGGTAACGCGCCCCGTAAACAGACCCGGTCGACCGTCTGTCTACCAGGGCTGCATCCTGAACATAAGACTGCTAAGCAATGCGGAAGATTACTGCTCTGTAAGACACAACACTGACCTAACGATTTTTTCAGTTTGTTACAGCAGTGGCTTTGCACGAACGTTTCGAATTTGGAACTTTTTTTCAGTTTTAGAATGTGTCTGGGATTGTTACTTATAGGAATATTTCATTCTCTTGGCAGTGTAACAAATTCCGCTTCAGTTAATTTTGTCTGTGTAATGAGTATGGAATCTTTAATTTCGAAATGGGTGACTTTTTGCAGCGGAAATATTATTAACTAACAAGTATTTACTAGCTAAAACACTTTGCTCCGATTTTCGCCGAATTTGCCGTAATGCTATTTATTATCTTATTTTTTGTATTATTTACTTAAGTAATTCTAGAACTCTCGGTATTATTTGTCATTCTTGGGTGGGGCAGTAACCCAGTCTATAATTTGATTACGCAATTACTTTCACACCAAAAATGCCATTTGTTTATCACCATTCAAGTCATTTGTTTTGCACCCCACTTAGGAGTCTATTTCTTTTATTTCCCCCTACAAAGGTTTCTGTGGAATGATGGTTGCAAACACGTGGGAGGTGTTGCCTAGTCATCGGCTCAATCCTGGTGCCATTGAAAACTTACCCTGTAGGAAGAGCTGTACGCGTGTGTCTGATGTACATTACATCTTTTTTGGTTCAAAATTCTCCCAATGCCCTGGTGTGGTAGTTTTGAGAGAGGGGCGTAAGCTCAGGTGCAGCTTTCGACCGTGACGTAAAGTGCAAACATATGTGTATACAAACTCCATGATCTTTATCATGTTACTTTTGAAAGGGGATTTGAACCGTTTCTCATTGGATATTTTCTCTTAAAATCTAATTTTTCGCATTAACGTTGTCTAAAATTAACCTCTTTTTGACGCTTAATAAATGATCATTACATACTCTATCCCATAATACCAAGGGCTGCGGCAGCCCGGTGGTCAAGATATTGGTTCATGGTAGGCATGTCATGAGTTCGAGCACAGTACCACTAAAGACTCGCCGTGTAGGGCAGTGATGCACGTTAGATCTGTCGAGTGCTGAAACGTCCTACCTTTGGTGTGGTGTAGTAGTTAGGAGAGGAGGGTGCCAGCTCAGGTGTCGTCCACGTCACTTGATCATGGTTTAAAATTACGTGGTCCGTCGCCAAAAGCCCTTGTGTAGCTGAACAGTGCGACTTTAATCACTCACTCACCCATAATGCCTAAAATTATAATTTCGGTAGATTCAGTATTTATAACAGTGGTGGAGAGACTTTTCCAGCGTACACACACACACACACACACAGGCTACTTCTAAAGCTTTTAAGGTATTGAGGTCGACCCAGTAACATACATGTGGCTATTCTGTATTAAAATTGTAGATTTTCTTTTTTCTACATTTTACCCCTCTTTTAATATATGACATACTACTAGACAGTAGAGCGTGGACGCGTATTCAATGCAGCGTACAGAGGATATACGTGAACAAATGGATCTGAAACCAACGTATGTACTCAATTTGTTCATTGTCGTGCACCAAAACCAATCGCAAGGCAGGACATCAACAAGGGATCCAAATCCCATGGAATCGTGGGGTGTGGGATCATGCCTCAAAAGCCAATCCCGTGCTCTTACAGAAACGACTAATCAATATTTATTCTTCCATTCAGTTGGCATGTGGGGGAAAATTCATTTCTGCAGCTTGCATCACAGTTATCGTTTTTTTTTCACTATAGCTGCAGTGAACGGGCTAAGTGTCATCGTGTGCTTCTAATGAAGGTACATGTGTCGTCTATACATTTATCAAATCATTTGCTTAAGTAAATACAGTCGAATCGACTGTTAAAAAAGCCAATTCTCCAGTCTACCTGGCGTCGGTGTTCCATAAATATGTATCTTTTAGTATTCGCGTCTTAGGTATTAGTAAAAAAAAAACACCCCAAAATGTCTTGGTGGTCTTCCGGTCGATCACGATCGACTTAATGCCCACCCATGATTCATGATAATGAAGAATTTATTGAAGAAGAAAAATTTTCTCATGCTTAAAAATATTTTCGGCTATTAGTTTAATTGCAATCCAATTTTGCCAGGCTCAAAGTACACTCTATAAAAAAAAATAATAAGAAGAAGCATCTAGAATGAGTTGTCCGATAGAAACAAAAATTGGTGGGTAGAAAGATTATGCATAGAATAGAAAATGATTAAAATTTCAGAAAAATTGAAT
>BMAV01013483.1:596161-614471 GCA_019973955.1 Trichonephila inaurata madagascariensis | reverse complement strand
ATTTCCTCATTTCACTGAAACAGTTCAGGGATTTGATAAAATCACTTACTCTCATAAAAAAAAACGTCCATAAGGAGACGTTATTTTAAAATCCCCCGTCAATTAATCATATCCCTTAAGGGTTTAATGAAATTCCTAATTTCATCATTTCCCTGTGACATTTCCACCCATTCACTCTAGAGTGAGACAAAGTGAACAAAGATATGCGGCCTCTTGTGAGTTTACCAAATTTATTGAGTATTTTAACTAGCGTATAATAATAGTTTATTTTAAAATTGTGAAAAAAAAGTCCTGTTTTGTTTATATTTGCAAAGAAAGGTGTGGAAGTAAATGATTTTGAGTAGTGTGACTGAGTTATTTCATTCTGATCTTAGAAAACATAAATGTGAAATCACTACGTATGAATACCGGGTTCGAGTGAGTCTACACCAATATATATATTTACTTGGGTAATCCAGAAAATAAGTTTCTTCTTAGATTTTCAAGGTGAAACAGCTGCTTTCATCCGTTCAAGCAAAAGCCTGGTTTATGAACGGCATTTTCAGATCACTGACTTGTGTGACACTTGTTTGGAGAGAATTTAAAATGCTTACGACAATCAAGACCCGACACAATCAAAGGTTCAAGAAATGCAGTCCTTTTATTTTGGCAGAAACTCAGAATCTGTTCTCCTCGGAGGTTGCATCTCTATCTCTAAGAGCCTGTATTCATACCTCAGTAGGGCTCTGATGAAAGTTTTCTACCACTTTGGTCTGAAATCCAATGCAAGCAAGCAAACTCATCATGAAGACCTCCTGAGGCAGCTGGCTCTGGAAATTATAAGTTGCACATCCCTGTTATTGTTGTTTCTAATCCCAGATTGTCTAAATCTGGCAATGCTAGACAATCTCCATGTGTGAATCCAAAAAATTCTAGAAAATCTAAAAATATTAGAGGGTGCAGAAGGACCTCGTATTTTTTTAAAATGCAAACAAGTCAAGATGTGAGGAGGAGAGACTATCTCGGAATAACACCAGTGGCCCTTCGGAAATATCTTCTGACACTGACGAAAAGTGAGAGCTTTTATATTTGTGGCCGCTCACAAAGCGCGAGAAGGCAGTCTGGTATTTCCTAGGTATAAGCCTGAATGAACCTCCTGGATTTCTTCCGAAGTACCAGGAGTTCTTCCAAGTTGATTGAGTTCGATCTTTTTAAGGGAGGATAATTCACTGAACGTAAGAGACTCAGTAGGGCTCATTCCATCTTCAGCCGCAGTCCTGGCTAAGAAAACAGCTTTCTCAAGTTGCAAGCAAGCAAACTATCAAATTGCATTCCTAAAGACGCTGTGGAGGTCTATACTGACAGTTGTCGTACAGTAGATCATATTGGCAGCGGAATTTTTACTACGATTTCCCTACCTTGAGACTACAATAAAGGCACTGACCCTGACACTTGCTCTGTCTTCAGGAGTGATTAATTGCGATTAATGTAGGGGGGGCTTGATGTTATCATGTCTTAAGATTGTAATTTGGGGGAACTCTTGGTTTTTCGGACAGCAGCAGTGCTTTACAACCTCTTAGAGGCTGGTCTTTCTCAAACGATGAAACCAGCGTTTCTAATCTGCTCAAACTGAGGAAGATCTCTCAGAAGCATGACGTCCACCTTCAATGGATTCCATCACATGTTAACAATAGGGGTAATGTGGTCACTGACAGACTGGTCAAAGAGGGTAATGAGAATGAAACGGCTACTGTGTCGCTTCGTTCACTTATCAAGAACTGTACTAAAATAAAAGATCCAAACTAAATTTAACAAGACGTATTCCTCCCAACTCATCGATGGTACACGGTAGACTCTACTAGCAGTGTCGTAATAGAGAACATTTGGGCCCCCTGCAAAGTCAGGTTTTGGGCCCCAAAGCTGGATTTTACAAAGGGTGGGTATTTGGTGGCAGTCAGGCTTTGGGGCCTCCTAGAATTCTGCCCCTCTTCAATGCGGGGTCTCCGGAGGTGTATGTTACGCCACTATCTTCTGGCTCTGTATTAGAAATCAAATGTGGCCATGGCTCCCAGACTGCTCTGGCTCCACTCATAAGTGGCAACCTGAAATATCTTTCATATGACAAAGGCAGAAAAATCCCCCCACCACCTTTTGTAAGAAATGTTGTGACCATCCAGCTTCACCGGATTCTGGAATGCATTGGACTTCCTAAGAGTGACTTAACAACTGATCCTTTTATTATTATAGATTTTTTAGTGGTTAACATATGTTAGATCTTTAGAGGATGAGAAACAACAACATATCTTTCACAATGGGAATATCTAGATATGTATGGTTTATCAAAAATTTTATTACATTCAACAAAATGGTTTCTTAAATTTGACAGCCTATAACAAATTAAGGAACTCATCAACTCAATAAAAACGTAAGATATATTCATTCAATACCATTATGAGGAATTCAATGTGATAGTTTAATATTATTCAAAAATTAGAAATAAATTTTTATTATGATTCAGAGTTAAATATTAATTTTAAAAAGCAAACAATGATTTGAGTTAGGTTTTTAGAAGTACGAATTTTTCTCTATAGGTGACTGAAAAAAGTTAAAAGGAAGTAAATAAAATATAAACTTATATGTAACATTGTAAATGAAGTCTTAAAATAGAGAAATAGCATATTCATGAATTGGGATAAATTCGTGAAGGTCACGTGACAAGTGTAATTACGCTTTTTCATTGAAGTCAAAATTGGTATAAATTTTGCATCTGTTTTTTCCTTACAACTCTTGCATTCAGTTTCTAATCGAAATTTAGTAATAATGCACAATCATTGAGCCATTTCAACTGTTTTCTTAGAAAAAAATGTGCTACTCTTTTAAAAAATATTTTTTTTAAACATTATGTTATTACATTTAAATGAAGTGTATGTTCTTAATTATATGCATTAATATTATTAATAAATATGTATATTTTTTAAAGAACATTTCTATAAATATAAAATCACCCAACAGTATTAACGGACAGATTGAAAATGCTCGATTGTACTTATGACTGTGACGTCATATGACTCAAGCCCCCATTCAACAAATTAATAACATAAAACTTAAATTACTTTATAAATTCGACTCAAGAGGTATTAATATTATAATTTTCATTCAAGCTTAACTAAATGTTTACTTTTCATTACGATTTATTGGTAAGAGAAACTTAAAAGTAAAATAATTTAGTTAAAAAAATATCTAAGCTCATTTAAATTATGTAGCATAAAATATCTGGAAAGTATTTCATTGTTCATTCTTTTCTATTTTAAAAAAGCCGATAAAAGTAATTATTATGCGTATAGGGACTAATGCTCGTAAAATCTTAAGGACTTTCCCTGGGCTGTCATTAGTCGTTAATTGTCAGCTCTTATATGATGGCTCTTTTATACAAAACAACTTGTCTATTACTTTGAGATCTTTATCACCGTTGTTACTGAATAATTGACTACCATGCAAATTGAAACCATTTCCTTTTTGTGATCTTTCGGGATTTCTTTGTGTAAAAAACATCATCAATGACAAATATTATTGATCGCATTTCATGTATATTAAATAAGTTTAATAATACATCAGTATTAAAAGTATTCGTCAGAAAAGCATTAAATAACTAACCAGAAATCAATAGTTTATTAGAATGCAACAAAAATGACGAGCAAAATCTAAAGTAGGGTAATAATAAAAATACATTGGTTTAACCCTTTTTAGGGTTACGCGAATTGTGTGCTTCAACGGATAACGGTTGTATATTTCAAAGAATTTTATTCTGTTTTTTCCAGATTCGTACATTAACATTAAATGTTATACACTTGATTTATATATATACAAAAAATTATGCTCACTAAATTCTTCTGGATCATCTTTGACTTGAATTATTATGTGCCCTTCAAGGTAAAATGTAACGGAACCGCTAAAAAATTGCTGAAGCACTGGAAGAAATAAATTTAGAAACTTACTCACGACTCATCAAGCTATCACTTCGAGTCTGAATTCGTATTGAAGGCCAACTTTTCGAATATTTTATTCATTAAAGTTTTTCACAAGGTATTTTTAATTGTTTGCTTTGTTTGAGATCCAAACTTAAGGTTAAGTCTTCTTTTTAAATGAAATCGTTTTGTAAAAAAGAATTGTCAATAATTGTTATGGCTTGTAAAGTAACAATTGTATCATTTTGCAACCTTAACTCTGAATGGGTCATCTCTTTTGAAATAACTTACCAAGAGTAGTATGAAATGTTTTTCTCTTTTTGGGAGAGTCAAAGTTATAGACTACATCATTTTCTAAAACTGTGATAATTTTAAGAAAAATTAGCAAAGTTTCTTACCCAACTTGTGATTGTGATTAACAACACGGCAGTGTAAGATGACGTTAAGGAAAAATTGTGAAATTTGAGGTCACAGTACTTAACTATGTGATGGAGAGCATCAATATGCACATTTGCAAAAATATGCCAGTCATTATTAAACCAAGCCATTTGGGATTTTTTTTATCTTTCCCTGAACTGATATGTCGTCTTCTTTCACCCCGTGACCGTTTGACCATACGTTTTGCTACAATATGTATATATATATATATATATATATATATATATATATGACAGCTATTAATAAAAATTGTCTCGAGCTTTACGTAAATTTCTGGCAACAACAAAATAATTATCCAAAGAGATTAATCTCTATAAATATTTCTTTGGAGGAACTGTAAATATTTTTCGTTAGAAATATTCCTTTTAAGAAACTAGGAGTACTTTTTCAATTTAAATTATTCTGTGAAGAAGCTATGAATAGCCTATCAATATAAGTATTAATTAATTAAACTGTAAATATCACATAAAGTATAAATATTCATATGAAAATAAAGTAATAGGTTATCACTATTAATATTCTCATTCATATTCACAGAAAACAATTTTTAAAAAAATATTCTGGGACTATAAATATTCATGTGGATGAGCTATTAATGGTTTTTAGTAGGGGATGGAGGTATATAAAAGCTATTATGTCTGAGGAAAAGGTTAAAATTTATATAGGAAAATAGAATTCCGATTTAGTCTCTCACTTTCTATCTTAACTCTCTTATGCTGTCATATGACCTCAGTAGACTAGTGGTCAAAGTAATGTTTTCTTGGCTGGCGTGTCATGAGTTCGAACCTAGTATCGCTGAAGACCCACCGTGCTGAGGGAGCCGATACACGTTAAATATGTCGAGACTTAAACGTCCTCTCGTAGGTGTGGTGTGACTGCAGTAGACTAATTAATGGGAAAAGGGCAGAATGATTTGATGACTGGCATTGCCGAATCGTGGGTTCGAGATTTTTTGTCATATGGACCTACCGTATGAGGGAGCTGATGCACGTTAAATTTACACTCAAAATCCTCTCATTGGTGAGGAGTGGAATGGAGTACCATCTTATATGACCAGGTCCTAGTCACTTACCCATGGCTCAAAATAATTAGACTTGTTGCCAATGGCCCTCATACAACTTTGAATGAACTTTAATAATAAAATAAAATCTTATGGTATGAAATTCAATACACATTTTATAGTAAATAATTCGGAAAATAAAGAGGCGTTGAAAGGTGTATAAAATTTTCTGTGTGTATAAAATTCCGAATACATTAGAAACAAAATGTTTATTGCTCAAAAATGCATTAATAAATACATAATTTTTTTTTAAATTATGCAGGTTAATATGTTATTCAAATTTCCGCTTAATTCTAAATCTCGAATTCCTCTTTGGATACTAAACATACGTATTCTAGTTCGGGGATTATTTACTGCTATTTATTAAAATAATGCTTCCATTTTTCTAATTACACCTCTGGGAATATAGGCATTTGCTTAGCAAAATATAGATTCTGTTTAATTTAATGATCGAGGGACTTCTTATTCAAGAACGTGAGATTAAAATGCGCTTCTCCGATTTAAACTTTTAACTGTTTCGACGAATCGCTGCAAAGCACAATTCCAATTAATTTCTCAATCTCCTTTAATCTCTGGGGATTCTAATTACTTTTCTGCATTCTCAATGAAGAATTCTCTTATGTATTAAAAGACCTAACAGACTCTTTTTATTTTGTGATAATATTATAAGTTCTTTTACTTCCAGCTATTTTTCAATTTTTAATCGAGATCAAAGACTTTAATTAATTATAGTTTTAAATATTTATTTTACTGCAAAGTAAATGACTTCCATCGAGTCTTTGAGATACTTTGTGTTGTAGATTGCATATCAAAGTAGAATTGGGAATGAAACTATGTATTACATATTTCATGTCATTTTATTGTTCGAAACATTCCAATAGTAAGAGCATCTAGTACTTTAGGTACATATTAAATAGAATAAAATTTTTTGGTTCCCTGTGTGTATTGATGTGGCTCTTGGAGAATCATATTGTGGCCACGGTCATGAACTCATGGCCAGTGTGTCATGAGTTAGAGCCCTAGTGGCACTGAAGACCGACCGTGTAGAGGGGCTGGCGCATTTTAAATCTGTTGAGGCTTGAAATCATGTAAAATAGTTTGGAAAAGGGAGTGCCCTGTCCATATCACTGTCATCTGCAATACTTGACCGAGGTACAAATTACAACAATTAATTACAATTAACTCATATTGGTAACAAACGAATTCCAATGAGAATCGAATAATAGTTTATTAATATTTTATTCAAAATCAACCAAAAATTATTGCCGATCGACACGAAACTTAGAACAACGATTACGCATTGACGAGGGCACTTGAACTGCCACCCCAATGTCCTAAATTCTACGGCAAATAAAGAACTTTGAGACCCAACAGATTTAATATGCTTCAAACCTTTTGCACGATGGGTGCTTTACGGAAACGGAAATCACATCTGCAACTTGATTGAAGTATCACCGACCTTCATGCAAAAGCCATGACTTCTCGGCAACACGACAGCATTTCAATGTGAAAGGAAAAATAGAAAAAGATGGAAAACGATGTGCTCGTGTTTATGAAACTATGCATGTTAATGATGTATTTAAAGGAGAATTATTCAATTGAAAAAGCAAATTTTTATACAGTTGTATTATATACCAAAAATATTAATGGTATGCAATTTAAATACTGCGTTTTCCGTATTGTATCACCAAAGCAAGGTCAAACACACAAAAATGGTTATCTCTAAATACATGGATTTTCTTATGCAGTTTCTTCTTCGATAATTTAGCCAAAAATTTCTAATATTTCTTTTCGGAATCCAAAAATTTTGAGAACCCAGATAAAGCAAATATAGAAAACGAGAAGTTCAGCAAATAAACGCTCAATATGTAACTGAGGAGCTCTATATATTGAGTATTTAAGACTCAATACTACCTGTCTCTTTATGAGATGATACAACTTTATAAAAATGTATGCTTAAGAAAATTTTCGAACACAAAAATTTACTCTGCTTAACTATTTTTTTTTTATTTATACAAATTATGAATAAAGAGTTCTTAAGATCTAAAGATAAACTCCAATAAGACTTCAATAATAACTTGTCTATAAAATTTTACAGAAGCTGCTCAAGTTTTCAGTTATCCAATATCAATTTACAAGTTGTTTTATACAACTGTAAAATTTCTTCTAAGAAAATCGTAGAATAGATGTTTTTATTCTTACATTGGTCTAGTGCGGGGATGGGTAAATATCAGCCCGCAAGAGTTTTTTTCTGACCCGCCAAAACAATCAGAAAACCAAATAGACAGAAAATGTTCTCCGTATTTGGGTCAATATATATTTGTGAGCAAAATTCTCTTTGCATGAAAATCATCAACAGTAAATATAGAGGCAAGTTGACTGACGTTAACTTGGTGTCAGTAATGAGAATTTCAGCAAGCATTCGGTAACGGTAACGGTTATACATTTACGTGGAACCTTAGAGAAAACTCTATTATCCACCCATCAGAATTAGTAGGAAAAAGAATAATTTGTTGAAGTTACATAAAAATAGATAACAGTCCACATTGAGTGTAGTGCAGCAACGATGATGGAGGAGTGAGTTGGAAACCACTCTCCCAGCTGATATAGTTTCTGTTTCGTTTTCGAAAGAGAATGAAGAGAAAATGACGTCCGATCTCCATGACAACTAAGCCCGTCTTTCAACCGGCTGCCACATCTCGACAGAAGGAGGAGGTGGAGGAAAGGAATGAATTTCTTTAATTATAAAGGATTAAAAAGAGTATTATTTTAAGACCGTTATTCGCGTTTCCTCTTAAATAACTGCGTGCGGTTATTGAAAGGAACCAGCATTCTCACACCTGATTTCAAAAAATTGTGAAAGGATGTGATAGGGTACTTTCGTTTCATTAAACTGATTCTAAAGTTAAATGGGCTTGCACAGATGACTTGAAATTAGCACAATAAATAAATTGAATAAAACTGCCACTTTTTAATTTAACTTGTATTTATTGATTTTTATGGAAGAGTTCATACTTTTTTCTGAATGCAAATTTGACAAATAAATGGAATCATTTTATAAAAAGCTGTGGTCCTCCGGCATCCTCCACTTCTTCAATGTGACCCTTGAGCCAAAACAATTGCCCACCCCTGGTCTATAATAAAAAAAATAGTTCATCCAAATTATTCTGTCGGGCTTAAAATTTGATGTAAAATTAGAATTAAAGTTTAACAAAAGAATTCTCTTTATTTTTGACCTGTTATTGTGAACCGCATTTTGGAAAAGTACTGCCATTGAAAGTATTTTAGCTGTCATTTTACACAATCATAGAGATAAATGGTTTTTTATTCGTCCATTTTTATGACAAGTCTAATTTATAAAGGAATTTAACTTTATTGAATGGATACAAATGGTTTTGTTCCATTTTTAGAATTCTAAGCAACTAATGCTAAAACAGAAAAAAGTATTTCTCATGGTAGATATTTTTTTTGTTGAGAAATGTCAGTCAACTCTGTTTCTGCAATCTTTTTCTTCAATTCCTACTATTAACTCAATCTCTCTATATATTATTTATTTGTTTATTTATTTATTTATCTTGGTGGAATTTTAAAGCTCTCAATTAAGCTGAAATTTAATATACATGATTATCTTGGATGACAATACAATAATTTAATTATAATTCATAAAAATTGATTGATTAAAACTAATTATTTAAAGAATTAAAAATACAGCCACACGTTGGCAACTTAGGGACCCTTTTGGCGACTTGTGTTAAAACTTGAAAAGGTTTTTTAACACGTTTTAAGGCATTCAGTTGAACTGAAATTTTATATACACGATTTTTTTGGATGGCAATACGATACTTTAATGATAATCAATAAAAATTAATTACCACTTAATGTTGTGATTCTGTCCTATGTATATACATACTTATATTAATTGTAACTATTTAATAAAAAGTAGCTAAAATAAAATTTTTCTTTATTGATCTAAGTAGGAATTAACTTAATTTTTTTTATATTACTTGTTTTCTCTGATTAATAGAATATTGATATTTACTAAAAAATGTATTACAACTCTCACTTAAAAAAAATACATATAAAAAACACGATACTCCATTTAATTTTTGTTTAATATTTCATTTGCTTTTTTTTAAAGAACCCTTTTACTTTCATGGGAGAATTTTTTTATAAAAGAATCGAGATCACTTTGATGATTTAAATGTGTTATAGACAATTATTCATTATATTATTTAAGAAAAACTAAAGTTAAATATTTGATGCTTAGTGTAATTAGTGCGTGCAGTTTTCCACAAACTAGTGAGATATTTTTATACAATATTTAAACAAAATGAACTATTATTTTAAAAGGAAGAAGATTATACCAATCCCTTGACAGTTAGCGTCCGAATCCGAGAGAGTTTCCGTATAGTTCCTAAATTTTGTGTGTACATTTACTTATTGAAATGTCCAAATGCACATGTTTAGCCTGTAACGAATTTTTTCTTCAGAGAACGAAACTTGGGTCGACGATCACTTGAAATGTACGTATTTCTCTTCCCGCTCATTTTCCAAATAAACAATAAAAAATGGTGCAGAAATTAAGACTAGAACAGATAATGGGAAATAACACTATGTAAAAAATTAGTTCTTTAAACATGGGTTTTCTTTCAAACCTCACACTTTGCGCAACTTAATTCTTTTATGCCGAAAATTTTAAGAGAGAAAGGGGACGTTCTGTTAAATTTAAATTATTCAATAATTAGTTTTAATAATTTATTTTTATGACGAGATATTTTAATTGGCTGGCTTCAATTTTCAACTGTATTAGATTGTAAATTGAAAAAATGAGTAAAATGTAATTCTTTAAATAATCAGTTTTAATCAATTTTTGTTGATTATAATTAAATTATCATTTTGTCAACCCAAACAATCGTGTATGAAAGATTTCAGCTCAATTGAGAGCTTTAAAATGTGAGATAAAAAGCTTTTTTAAAGTTTTGACGCAAGACGTCAACATATTCGCCAAAATATGATGCCAACATGGCTATAACTGTAATTCTTTAAGTAATTATGTTTAATTAATTAATGTTTATCAATTATAATTAAAGTGTCGTATTATCATTTAAAACAATCGTGTATAAAAAAATTTCAGCTCAAATGGGCACTTTTAAATGTGAAAAAAAGTCTTGACCCAGATATAGTTACAATGCGAGTAGAAGAAATAGTTTCAGACAGGATTGTCAGAAATAAAGCTGCCTTTGATGACGGTTTACTTAACTGCAATTTTCTTGGAAAACATCCCTCCAGTTTTACCAGTGAAACAACATATTTGAAAATTACAGGCCCCCCCCCCCAAATCAGCTTAGAAAAATCTAGCCGCGACGTTAGCAACACGCGAATGCGAATGCAGATATCACGCCATAACATCATTTCTGTTGCCATCGTTACCCTAATTTTACCATAAAAAGGTGCTTATCTTTTACTTTTATTTAAGCACAAATTGCTCATCAACATATGAAGAAACAATTATACAAACGAATGCATTAAACATTACTGAGATTATTGGGGAAAGAGTTAAGCTCGTTCTTCCATCTTTCCATCTTTAAAAGTATCTCGCAATTTTCAATTCAATTATTCAGTACTTTCAAAAACGTCTCACAATTATATTGTTAATATCAAGTAATTTTATTACTAGAAAAATGAACAAATCATGTGATTTTATGCAATTATGAGACTATTGTCAAAAATAATTATTCAAAAGGCGTCTAATATTTTTCGTTTGCATTGATGCAAAGAAAGATTTAGAATCAAAGGTTACTTACATCAGAATTCAACATACAATGGTAGAATGCGCGCTTTTACATTTACAGATGTCTAAGTATATATATTAACTATTTAATTAATGAGATTTTCAGATGTTGACCTTTAAATAATGATTTTGCCAGACGATATTTCGTTATAGATAAATAATTATAAATGATGTCAATCTCATTGAAAAAAGTCATCAGAACGTTGAAATAAAAAAAAAGTAAAGCGTTATCATTTCTTTTATCATCTGTAACTCAGCTTGTTTTTATATTTTTAAAATTATTTTGAATTATTTAACTGTGTGAATTTATACTAAAATAGTATTTGAATTTTTTATTCTGAAAAAAATCTTCTACCTTTCAGATTAAAATATCGTTTGAAGATAAAATTATTTGTAATTCTTATACTTTTTAAATTAATTAACTCATTCGTAAGCTTGAAATGGAAGATTGAGATTCATTTTATAATGAATCCTTCGTGTATTTGGTACTTTTTGTTTAACAAAAATTTTATATCATTAAAATTATCATAAAGTCGATAAGAGTTTGAAACATTAAAAAAAATAAAACTTTATTATAAGAATTACATAGTACCTTTTATTCTACGTTATATTTTTTTGCGAATTATTATTTCGATCTCTCATTAAAAAATTGATATTATATTAAATTATTTAACAAGCATTAAGAAATTACAGAAAAAAAATGTAAGCGAATATTTACCGTTGAAATACCAACAATAAAAATGAATCTTTTTGATACAGATTTAGGAACAATATTAGTGTCGTGTAATTTTTCTATTTTTAGTGATTTCGGTTTTCTTAATTGCTAATTTTGTATATGTAATTTTTTCAAGTTGTACTTCTTTTGATAATCGATAATAAAGATACAAAATATTCATTGATTGTCAATTTAGCTTCTTAATTTCATTATTTGTGTTTATACTTTACTAAATGAAAGGATCAAATTAAAATTTATTCCTTCATTATTAATTTTTTTAAAATAAAATAACGTTATTACCAAATTTTAAATGATATTGAGCATATCATGTTTGTCATAAATTGAAAATTTCTTTTTTTCCAAGACTAAGCCTTTTCTGAATTATAGATTATCAACAGAAATATTCCCATGGAAATGACGAAACCTGAATGCATTAAATTTAATTTTCAATAAAAAGTTTTCAGATAATTTAAATAATATAACTACGTTCCTAATTATGTTTTCCCCCCCATTACGCTAATTCAGTATATGATCAAGCTTGTCTTCTTTTTCAATTCCAACACTATTAGCTCGCACTGTCTATATATTTATTTATTTATATATTTATTTATCTTGCTGGAATTTTCAATCGTTAATAAAATACATTTTAAAGCGCTGAATTGAGCCGAAATTTTATATACAAGATCATTTTGGATGACAATACAATAATTTAATTATAATTAATAAAACTTAATCGATTAAAACTAATTATTTAAAGAATTACAAATACAGCCACATTGGCGACTTAGCGACCCTTTTGGCGACTTGTGTCAAAACTTGAAAAGGTTTTTTTCTCACGTGTTAAAGCATTCAGTTGGACTGAAATTAAAAGGACAATACGATACTTTAATGATAATTAAAAAAATTAATTACCACTTAATGTTGTGATTCTGTCCTATGTATATACATATTTATATTAATTGTAACTATTTAATAAAAAGTAGCTAAAATAAAAATTTTCTTTGCTCATCTAAGTAGGAATTGACTTAAAAACTATTTTTTTTATATTACTTGTTTTAAAGAAATGAGGAAATTCTTAATAAAAATTCCATGTATTGAAGTTGAATAAAATTAAACATTTGATTTCACTGATATTTATCATAAAGGAATATATATATTTCTCAAGTCTATACATGAAGAAACATCTCCGCGCGTGCTTAGTATTATATCAATATAAAATAGACCTAATTCTCTGTTGATCCTCTCCATGAATTAAACGGTCTATTTCAGTCCTACGGGAAGTCAACTACAAAGGTTTGCTGTATCATCACATTATAAAACATATTCATAAAGAAATAGCAAATATCTTATCAAAACCTACTGTTTCTCACTCAGTCACGCTATCTAGAGATAACACAAGAATGCGTGTATTTTCTATATCAAAATTAACATGCGAGCTCCATGAATTGTAATTAATGTATTCCCCATTCCGACTCCTCCCACTTTGAATATAAGAACTTCCGTCAGATGAAAGCTGAAATTGTTCTCAGCCATCAGGCAGACAAATGGAAATTAAACTTTAATTTTCAAACAGCGAGGAAGGAACACATTATTTTATTAGCTGTTATATTTGTCACCTCATTCACATTCTGCTTTAGCGCGCGAGTTAAAATCTTTCAAAGGCACTTGTTTTGCATAATTAATAACTTGTTATTATGCTCATGAATATTTTCAATGAACAATCTGATGAATATGCTTTGTAAGAGATTTAGTTATGTATTTCCGTTCAAACGATATGCTAATAAGATTTGACAAGAGTGTTTTAAATAATAATTTAACGTTCATTGTGCTTTGTTATATCAAGAGTAATTTGTTTGTAAATTATCTGTAATGTTTTCAATATTTTCATCTCTTTTCTTGAGACATTACTGAGAATTTAATGTTATTTTACAGAATTCTTAACTTTGAAACAAAAGAGCATTCTTAAACCGAATTTACTACCCTATTCAGATCTATATTTTGAAGTAATAAAAAGTAGAAACGTTTACCATTTATATGTATTAAACGTTAAATCCCTTTTCAGAAAGATAGCAAACAAAGGAACAAATAGAATTTGAAGAACTCTCAATCGACGCCTCAATATTTTTTTCTTTCAAATGGGCTGCATTCTGACAGCTGGGCCTTCACAGACACTGCAAGTCCCCAAGTGTGAGAGCAACTTGATTGGTAGTATCATCAAGTGGTGGCATGCGTGCCTACGATTTTTGCATCCAGAAAATAAATCAACTCCTGTCGGGATCAAAAACCACAACCTTGGCCTTGCGAAGCGCGCACGCTATCTCTAAGCAACAAAGAGGATCCAACTTCTCGATAAGCAAATTTGAAAAATTTGTAATTTTCTACACATAAAATTCATTTAAAAGAGAGTACATTTTCAAAAGAGGAGAAAGAGAGGAGGTTTATAAAATTTAATCCAAATTCAATTCAAAATACCTATATATATAAAAATGAATGTTTGTATATATGGAATTGCATCACTCCAATACCGTTCAACCGATCACTATGAAAATTGGCATGTATATGTATTCTTTTGTGGAGAAGGTTTCTGTACTACCCTCTTTGTTGCAGCTTTCACCACAGGTGGGACTAAATCATATCAACTTCTACACCGTTCAATCAATCGCCAAGTTGCCAACAGGGTCACCAAAAATAATGTCAACTAGGCTCTATCGCCAACATTTCGCTATGTTTTTATTAAATCCCCATTATATTCTAAGGAACGGCATTGCATGCAAGTATTACAAATTTAACAAAAAATATATATACAGCAGAAAGTCATATTAACGTATTACAGATCTAGATAAAAAAAAATTTACATTATTTTAAGCGTTCATTACACAAAATTTGTAACAATATGTCACTTATGCTAAGCAAAGATCAGGTTAGGAATGTGTTTTCAAAAATTATTATAAATGAAATAAAATAAAATTCCTTTTTATCAACTATTAGATCTGCAATCTTAAAATTTAACAAATGTGATTTTTTTTTTGTTCAGCTGAGATGTGCAAAAAGCTTTTTTTGTTTAATTTGCATTTCACGTAAAATTAACTCATTAAAAACTTCTTTATCCTTCAATCTGTGCTGTTTAATTTTTTAATTCCCCCGTTCGAAGAACGAGTATACCAGCTAGTATTCTTTTATAATCATTAATATGCTTTTTAAAAAATATTTTTAATACTAAATAACAAAAAAGAAAAGTTTATGGTACTATATGTTCTAATTAGTAGTTAATAAATACCTTGATATTGATCGGTAAGCCTGTTAAAAGATAGCAGAATCAAGATTCAAGTTTACAATTCTACTCATCAAAGAATATAGCCATGACCGCTATAACGGTATTGTCTCCAGTTACAACAGTTATTGATGTATATTTAATTTCAAGCTTAGCTACATCACGGATATGAAATGTTTATATTGAGATTTTACAAAAAAATTGCGTGTACTTAAATCATTTGTGGAATAATATCCGATGCAATAAATTCACAGCGAACACAATGATGATAAAAAAAACCCTTTTCTTAAAGGTGTTTAAACAATTTTACTTATTTATGATATTAACAATGGTAAAAGTCAGAATTTTGCGTATTTTTTTTACTTTTGGCTGTATTTAGCTTCATATTTCTTGTTTTCATTACATTAACAATATATATTTGCCGGCTGGGTGTCGTGGTTGGTTCGTAGCTGGCCCTCTGAACCTAAGATTGCGAGTTCGAACCCGGCCCAAGCCGGTGGATTTTCATGATACAGAAAATCAAGGGTCACCCTTTCGCATGATTATACGGCATGTAAAAGATCTTTAGAGTGTCTGTTTGGCTTAGATGCTTTCGGCAAAATTAAATCCTAGTACAGGTTAACATCATCAGAGCTCAGGTGTCTCCCTCTAGGGAGGAAACTGGGTGTCAAACTTACCTGCTGTGATTGGTATCCGCTATATGGTGTCACATTAAAAATAAATTCCAGCTCCCCTGGAATGTACTAGGTCTGCAATGGTAAAATACCAATCCGCATCCCATTATAAATAAAGAATATATTAACAATATAACAGAAAAAATAAACGAAATTGAACCTAACCGCTATTACATACTGACGATGTTTGAAAATAGCGCCACCTATTTATAATATCGTCAACTAGTATAAGCCAAAATTTGGCATACTTTCTGCATATTGCCGTATTTGAACTCATGGTCTTTATAACCGATAAAAAAGCCGAAAAATAATTATTATAATTTCTAATAATTAGTGATGGACATCTTGAAGGAGATTACTTTTTAAAACATGCTATATGAATTATAAAATATCTGGGTTACTGTTCTTTCTTGAGTAATGTATAGATGTGGAAACAAAACCGTAGAATAACCAAATACAGAATGAAAAAAAATGAGTTTAATTCATATACATTGAAAATTATTTAACACGAAACTTAGAACGCTGAAATATTTTTCGTGTTAAATGATTTTGCGGTAAAAAATCACTTAATCAACAAAATTAATCTTAGAAGAGTACATTTTATTTACACAGATATGTATGTACTCATACACTAAATAAAAATTAATGAAACAAAAACATTCACAATGAAATTTACTACAAAATTTTCATGGAGTAGGAAAACCAAATATTTATTGAGTTTTTGGAAAATAATCTGATATTTTTCTTTGCATTGCCATTTTAAGATCAAATTTCAACAAATTGTTCGCTGTCATCCATTTTGTCATTCATTTCAACGTTGGAAAGTGCATCTAAATAACTGCGCATACTTTTCATGATCTTCCTCATTTCGGATGATGGGGGACCAGTTCGTCGTCGGAATCTGCATCATTGATATTTTATGAACTTTGAACAAACTCCAAAATGTCTTTATCTGCCATAATTGGGGCTGAACACACATTATCATCATCTACTGCAACGAGTTCTTCCGATAATAAACCAGCAAGGCTGGTGAATTTCCGTATTTTGTTCATTACCAGAAGGGAAATCTTTTCGCGTTGAGTGATTTTCGTTTCGTTTTAAGAGGAAAAGAGTGCATGAAAATAGTTGTTTGTATAGTAGACCGTTGTATTATTTCGTGTTAAGCGTATTTCACTGTATTGTATAAATAAGAAAGTGTTTCATGTATAATAAACAGAGGACATTGTGTGTGAATTTGGTATCAATTTAAATACATTTCATCCTTAAGAAATATTAAACGTATTACTTCCTTAAAAAATAAGGAATGAATTTCATCCGTTGATTAATGATTTTCACAATGATAGATTTCTAAATTACGTGTCGTCGAGTGTCATTGTCTCCTCATCAATAAGTGTAAGCGAACAAAAGTATTGATTAATATTAAACATAAGTAGAAATGAAGATTTTTATCGTTTTTCAGTGGCAGGAATTTCTTATAAAAAGTAAATTGTATAAATAATATTTTATGTCATTTAAAAAAAGCCATCACTATTTCTATTGTTGAATAAATAAAATAAAATGTAGTTATATTTTATTAATTCGATTAAAAAGCTCTCTTATGCTTAGATTGTATATATTTTTTGGATATTAGAATGTTTAAACTTGTTTTAAAAGTAATTATAATTACAATTTCAGTTTTAATGAAGTTAATTTAAAGCGTAGCGAACATATTTACCATATTTTTCAAAACTTTTTACTGCATAAAACGATGATTATGTAAATAGCATAACTGTTCAAAAATTCGCTCAGAAATTATATTCTTTTATTACATAACTTCTTCCACTATAGATCCCCTGTTTAATTATTTAGTAATTTCATCATACAGGATTTAAAGAAAAAGATTTGGGGAAGTTATGTTTCACATATTTTTACAGTGGCTTTAGTTTTTGTTACCTTTTTTATTTAACTTAAATTCAAATAATTTTTATAAATTTAATTATTAGATTACTGACGTCATTAAGTGCGATTTAAACCCTAAGACGCAATGTTAATAGAAGAATCCATTGTAAAACCACTTGATAATCAGTTGTTTAAATTGAAATGAGAATTTCAAAAATAAAAGATATAATATTAATATATGGTATATAAATTATGTAAAAAATTTTGTAGGAATGCAATTTAAATTATTGAATTTACTTATTATATCCATTCAAAATATATCTCATAAAAAAAAAATTCCATCTTATTACTTTTCTGCATGACTTGCTTTCTTTTTTGTTCTAAATTGCTAATTTTCCTTAAAAAAATATGTTGATAAACTTTTATAAATATTTAAAAAATTTTTAAGGCTGTATTTTAAAGATCGCGTACACGAAGAATTTTTTTAACAGCACCCTAGTTTCAAGAGCAGACTCAATAATGGATGATAATTTTCAGAA
>BMAV01013483.1:571699-582831 GCA_019973955.1 Trichonephila inaurata madagascariensis | reverse complement strand
AACTATTATTATATCAAATCACAACTCTCGTCTCCTGTATTTTTTGTCCCTGTTATTCTATTTGGTTTTATTAAGTCAGCCCTCAATTACTGTTGAGGAAGAGAGTGTTTGCGCCCCAACAAAAGACGGACTACGAACCCCGGCGGGGCTGCGAGAAATAATACAATCTGTCCCACAGGCCCCACAAGAAGTAGGGATATCAGAGCTGGCCCATTCGAGTGCTGACGTCATCTGATACCCGGGTTGTGACGTCAATGGCTAGAATCGATTAAGAGAGAGCTGGCCTTGCATGGAATTTTCATTTCTCGCTCAGTACCTCGTCTATTTCCGGAATTTGAATGAACAAAAAAAAAATTGTTAAAGACTAGATTTTCATATTATTATTTTGGCACCTTATAATAATGTAGTATTTATTAAAATTGACCGTTGCAGAATGTATAATTTAGGTTTCTGTTTCCGTCATTGCAACTTGCACCATTAGATATATGTAGAAATGAGGTTTGTAAAAAGAATAATACTAGAGCTTGAACATTTTTGAAAGAACATTGCATCAAAAATAATTAATAATTCAATGAAACCTTAACTGAAAGGGAAAATATTATGTCTATTATATGCACATAATTAAGATTTAACAAAGAAATATTTGATAGAGAGAAGTCTCACACAAGTAATATTTATCAAATCGATAATATAAATAGCGCGTATCAAAAATTAAAAACATTATTAGCACTCAATAAAACCCGATCTCGAATAATTACCTAAATTGCATAGAAATATTATTACAACCGTGTGCAGAATTGCTTGCATACTCACAAAATATTTTAAAGCATGTGCAATAATAAATAAAATAATTAAGGAACATGAAAAGATTTAAGAGTTCTAGACTACCGGAATTTTTTACAATATGCATAGCAATAATTTTTTGCAATAAAAATGCGAGAGGCAAAAAAAAAATTGTGATTATTTACTCTCATCTCTCACTACTACATTATGCACATTTGATGTCTCACTATTGCATTATGAATTTAATATTTGACTTCTACATTATATATTTTGTCTCTCTCAATGACACTTTGCATCTGACCTCTCACTATTACACGATGAATCTTATCTCTTACTTCAAATCGTATGTCTGATTTCTCACTACTACATTAAACACATCTGATATCTGACTACTACATTATATAATATCTCCCACACACAAATGCGTTATGTATCTGATCCATTAGTACCATATAGGACATCAAGTATCTGACTACTACGATATGTATATTATCTCTCACTACTGCGTTTTTTATTTGATCTCTCATTACTACATTATGTATCTGAAGTCTCACTACTAAATATAATACATGATTTCTTACAACCACATTATGCATCTAAGTTTTGATTTGATTTTGATTGATCAGGCACTCTAAAGCATGATATCTCTGAGAATTTATGCGAAGGGATTAAGAGTTATGAAAAAGATGAAATGCATTTATTTATTTAATGTTATATATATATATATATATACTTTAAATTTGTGTGTGTGTGTGTCTATTTCTGCTTTTAGAATGAACACATACAGAAAGGAATTGTATGTAATTTATAAAAAGAACTGAGAAACAATTCAACTGTAAAAATCTACGTCTATAGTATGCAAAGATTGAAAAATACCTACAGTCCCAAATTGATTGAAAAATATATTCGCTAATTAAAAAAGATATCTTACAAAAAATTAATTCCTTTATTTATTGCAATAATGGTATCATCTTGTAACTGAATTGAATATTTAAAAAATACTCATTATTACTAAATAGCATTTTTTTTTTACATTAAAACTATAATGCGGATATAAAAACTTCTATTTTATACATTTACTCATTGATTTCCAGACGCGCATGATGTTAATGAAACAAATAAAGAAATTTTATCAGGACAATATTAAGCTTAAATAAAAAAAACTGTATATAGAACGTTGTATTATAATTTCTATTTTGAATCTAAAACAAAATTAAGAATGTTTGTTCTGAAGCCACATATGGGATTTCGATTTCCTTAAAAGCATGTTTTTGTCTTATATATATCTCCTACAAAGACTTGAAATTTCTTTTTATTTGTTTGTAAATTTAGATCTCATCATATTTATGGCTTCAACAATTTTCTTATATATCAATACTAATAAAAAATTTACATCTTTGATATAATATAAAAGATAATTTATTATTATGAATTATGTATCATATAATTACTATATTATGTGTGTGATTTAAATTAATAATTAATGCTAATGATTAATGTTAACTTTCTTTCGGAAACATTCTTGAAGATTTAATTTCTTCGGCATTTATGCATTTTCTTAAGAAACCCTTAAGCAAAATAAATTACAATAACACCTAATGTTGAAAGTTATTAAAACTCAGTGATGCTTACAATAATATAAGATAATTATCATATTTGTCATTGTTATGATTTTATATAAGGGAACAATTTATTCAGTAAGTAATTGACGAGGGAGTAATTAACTTTACAAAGGACATTAATTAAGATATTCGGTATTTTATAATAATTGTTTATTTTTAACGTCTTTAAATTTTATTGAAATTTAAGAATAATCAATAAAAATATCTTTCAATTTCTTTTAAACAGAAATCACCACAATATTAATAAATAAGAGTAATGTTAATTTAAAATACTCATTTTAGTTTTTATTTTACCATTACAAATAAATATCTGTTATAAATAAGTTTTCACGCAACAGTTTGTAACGTTAGTTGTTTTTTAACTGTTTAATTAATACTTCTACACGAAGTTCAATTTTAGATGGCATTTTAATTTTGTACATGGACCATACTTCAGAATTTTAAGTAAAAAATATTTCTCAAAATATTTTTAGATAAAATTTGATCTATATTTTGAGTTTCAGTCTAATGTATGCAAAAAATATGAAGAAAATATCCCTCATTAAGAGACTGAATTAAAATAAAAATAATGAAAAAAAAAAAGAATAAGATTTAAATATTTTAAGAACTTTTTTTATATTAGCATTTTGTGAAAAATATTCAAACAAACTATATGTTTATGATTCGGATAGCAAATACCGCATGAGAGGTAATTAATACGTGTTGTTATTTTGTCCCACTCTAGTTACTAAATAAAGAACTAGAAATGCAGTGTTGTGAAAAGAATTCATTAAAATTTAGTTTTACTTTTGTTTTTTCAAAATAATTCGTTCTTACATATAAATTGCTTCATTAAAACTTTTGCGCTCTTTCGAACTTCAGTGCATGAAATATTCAAGGTGAAAAATAAATGCAATAAATACTACACACTTGATAAATCGGTGTGTTTTTCCATACCAATTCATATTCTTTTTCCGAAATAAATTCAGTAAAGTATTCCAAATTTGCAGAATAAAAATATATATTTATAAATGCAAATATACTATTTTTTTCTATTGAAACGACATAGCTTAGTTTTAAATTATATGGATAATGATGTAGACTTTCCTAAAACGTTTCTTCTTCTTGATTTTTAGAAACTAATTAATATATTAATAATTAAAATTGGAATTTGGGTTCCATTTGAGACAGCTCTATTTTACGATACATTTGTTTTATTTGATTTTCTGACATATATTCAATAAAATTCTATAATCATTTTGAAATAAGTCTTTGGAAAAATATCGTTTGGCACTTTTTCAAAAGATACATTAGAAATCATTTTTAAATCATAGTTATCATTTATAGGCAAATTTTTTCAAATAGAAGATAGTTACTTGATTCATTAATGAAGTATTGCTTACATAAACGTCTACAATGGAGTGAATTTGGCCGAAATATTGGTTGAATTGGAATTCAAAAAATTATGTTTTTATCCGCAAAGTTAAAATGTTACTCAGACATTGTTTTTAAAAGATGCTATTTCTTGAGATTTCTGCTTATTATTTATACATAAAAAAAATGCTAAATAAATTAAATAAGTCATGTATTTGTTTAATATTAGCTTCAAAATATGATTAAAAATAGCACCTATGTGCTGCTAGAGATAATAATTGATTATGTTAGTATCAAAAGTAATTTATCATTTGCAGAAAGAAATTATAATAAATTACCTGTTTTCCTTAAAATAAAAAGTAGTTGCTTTTTAACAACACCAAGTCTCCTTTCACTGAATGATGTAAATATTTTTAAAGAAAAACTTTTTTTAAATAGACTTTTAATATATTTTTATTGATACATGATGAAATTTGAAGTATTAAAATTATAATCGAGCATTGCAATAGCTTTGAAAATTAATCAAATAAATAATAGTAATGTCTTCAATTAATATATTACTCATTGAATAAAAAAGTATACGTTCCTATCATTTAAAAAGTGAAAAACTACCTGAATACAGACCATACTTCACTGAATAATCTTGTAAAAACAAGAATTTGGAAGTTTACCAAGTAGCGTATGTGATTTTTATGTATTCAAAAAAATCAAAAGAAAAGAAACAATTAAAAAGTCAATTTATAAATTTAATATAAATAAAGTACAAAGCAAAATACATTAAGATTCATAAAGAAGGTGACATACTGCTTCCATAAGTACCCGAGTAACAATAAAATACAAGTTAGAAATTATAACATATTTTTATGTACGTTTTTTTAAAACGGATATTATTGTGTTTGTTCGCGAAAAATTTACATAATTCAATCTCAATACTCATTCTAAAGAAAATTTAAAATTGTATGTAACAAAAAGAGGGTTTAGTCTTATGAACACCTAATACTATTTGTATACATTGTATTGGGAAAATTATGAAGTTATATATTACTTAAGCTACTAATAAATGAAAAAAAATTCAGTATTATAAACCTTGTGTAAAATCCGTTGCTGTCCTTTGACTGGTCAACCGTTTCTATTGCAGGATTCTATTTTTAAAGCAATTATTTAATTTGTTACATTAGAATAACAATTAATTGATATTATCAGCTTATTATGGCATTTGCAATTCAGTATAATAGTTATTAATGCTAGTGACCGTTTATGTCAAGTTAAGCCGTTAATTGTATACCATCCCATTAGGAATCAAATTGTCTATGACGCCATTGATCCTTTCTAGAATTCATCACTTCCATATTAATATTATACTATCAATAATTACAGCACAATTTGCCCTAGTTTCTCATAAGATCTTGAGATATTTTCCAAAAAACGTCGAGTAACAAAAAATAAATTCATAAATGTATATTAAGGAACGTCCCAACTTATTATAAGGTCATTTGGTATCAATTATTTTTCTAATTACTCGTGAAACACAGGCGATAGAACGTGATGTTAATGCATAAGGTACTTGTCCGGTGATCACAAACTACACGTATCATACAGAAAAATACATCAATAATGTTTTTAAATCTTCGTTTCATTTGGAATTCTTCTATATTAACTTTTGAATGCTAAAACTTGTTCAAATATTTGTTTTATTTTTAAAATGTTAAATGTAATATATTAAAGTATTTAAAAGATATTTTTAATAAACTAATGATCGAAGAGAGAGAAAGAGATACTAGTTATTTTATTCTCATGGTAATTTTTATATAAAAATTAAATACTCAGTTCTTTTATCCTGTTCAATTATCTCTTGAAATCAACTTATATTAATAATTAAAAATGCTTGAGATTTTTTTTCTGTGAATGATGGCTAATTTTTCATTTAGCTTATTCGTAACACATAATTACCTACCATAATTCTGAATAATTTGTATATTTAATTTTTTGAATTTTATGAATTTCGCATATGTATCATTTATCAATTTCATTTCTTATGTAATTATTAATGCATTTTGGTAGGATAAGCTTATACAGCAATTGTAAGTATTTTTCTATTTTCATTTTTAGTTTGTAGCATTTTCATCTTATAGAATTTTATTTGAGTTTGAACAATAAGTTGGTTTGATTTAATTACAATCTTTTGTTACAGTAATAATGCATCTAACAAAATTTTCACAGATTTATCCAGAAATTTAATGCGTTATATATTGAAAGAATTAAAAAATTAATTAGTTCAAGGCCATTCTATTTCTGTACAGTCTTTACCTTTCTTTTTGTTTTGTTTTTTTATAATTTTAGCCCTTAAGAAGAAAAAAAGGGAAGACAGACCTATATAATTTTTTTCACTGCGATATAAAGTTTTAAAAATATATGTTTGGAATATATAAATAAAAGTATAACTCAAAATCTATTGTTTTTTTTTGTTTTTTTTTTATTTTTCTTCATTTTGGTTCTTGATTAGCATTTCTTCTTCAAAAATGAAGTTATGTTATAAGTTGCAAGGTCGTCTTAAGGCGTGGGCCAACTGGGCCCAGCCCCAGGGCCTCAGCCACAATGGGGCCACGAATCGTTCTTGACTCAGCCTTAATAAGATCATGATTCGAATAATTTCACCGGTCAAATATCATTTCTGGTTATATTTTCTAAGAAACTGGGAATTTCGAGTGACATGTCAACTGGCTATAATTTGCGATGACCGTCATCTATGTATAAGACTAGGCCTACAACCATACATCATTACTTCATTCAGTCAAAAGATGACAGTCGGTCAAACCAGTTTGTGCTATTGTAAGTCATGCACCTTTATTTGTTTCATGTTGTTGTGTGTTTGTACGAATATTTGACAACGTATGCTACTGTCATAGTTGGGGCCGACATTTGTTTAGGAGGCCTAGTGCCTACTTTTGTGAGTAGGGGCCCAGAGTCTCAAGAAGTCTTAAGCAATCCCTGTATATATGTAGGGAAAAGTGACTCACTCACTCATCAGATCACCAAGACTATTAGGTCTACAATCTGTAAATGTGGTAAACCTATTTTATTTGTTGAGTAGTTATCCACTAGGATTGAATTTTATGGAAATCGACCCCAAGGGGTGCTAAAAAGGTATTAAAAATAAAAATTCCAATCTTTGAACTATTAGACCCGGGGTGGGTATTAAGTCGATTGCGATCGACCGGTGGACCGCCAAGACATTTTGGGGTGACCACCTTCACATAAGATCTGAGATGTGCATACTAAAAGAAACACACAGGTTGTTATCAAAATAATGGAAACACCCATGAATAATGTGCTTCGTAAGCATCAAAGTATAATAATAGCTACCAGATTCTTTTGTAAATAGAAATGTATATATTTTGGTTTGGTACTATTCGGTAGCTTTATTGAAGTTCTGTAGCTCTTAGATTTTTTTTTTCAAAATCGTAAAATGTTAGATCTCTCAAATTTTCAAAGAGGTTAAATTGTGGGAGCCCGTCCAGCTGGAGCTATAGTGTGAACGAAACATCCCAGTTTTTTTTTTTTTAGAGGTTATTAGAGTTACGGTGTCAAAAGTCATGACTGCTTACACACAGTGCAGCAAGACAAGTTCGAGAATTAACTTTAAATGAAAATTGTTTATTTTTTATGTATTTTGAATTTTTTGATAATAAATGCATCATATGATATTATTAAATTTGTAGGTATAGTTATGAGTGTATTTTGCGTTTTACTTATATATAAAACAGAGTTTTTTAAAACAGTAAGTTTTTTGATTGTAGCTATGTAGATAAGTACATATTCTGTATTTATTATTATTATAATATAAATATCGTTAAGCTTTTTTTCTTATTACGCTTACGCCACAGAGAGGACCGCAACACCTTGAAAAAATTAGAAGTAGACCGCGCGCGCGCGTATCATGTAAAAGTCTGCCCACCCCTGTATTAGACCAATAGGCTTGAAAATTAGCAATAATGTTTATTTCGTTGTGTAGAGATCACTAAAAAGGGCCTTTCGAAAATCAACTCGAAGGGAAAGGGGTGAGGGTTCATAAAAAATAAATATAATTCTCACATATTAGCAATTCAAGTTTTTAAGCAAGAAGCGAAGGCTCTGAAAATGTTTTTCAATACAATCGAAAGCTTGATTGGATGACATAAAAATCGATAATTTATATCAACAGTACATAGTCGTACAACATTATGAAATACCTAGAGCGCAGCAGACGGGTAACTGCTAGTACAGGGATCAACAAGCTATAGCACACAGTAAAATTCTCAGTGACACACTGCACTGTTCTACAAATTTGTCAATTTTTGAATGGTTGGAAGTTAATAAATTTGTAATGGATCTTATTTGACAAGCATCTTCAGAATAATGGACATTTACGGAATTACGAAAACATATGAATGATAACTTTAAAGATAAATTTACAGCTATTTTCTAAATTATTGAAGCAAGGTGCGGCACACAGCCCAACATTGCAAGTATTACAAATATAACGAATATATTTTCTTTTTTTTTTCTTTGCTATCCCTTTTAGCACAGCACATAGAGCAGTATCTCGTGGGAACTTCTTTTTATGGTGTTGGTGGAACAAAATTGGAAAAGTGGTGTTCCTTTAGTCATAGAATTCCAAAAGATTTTAGTCTCCCCGATTTTTTACAAGATTAACGAAATCACGATGATGGATAACAGTCAGAATTATCGAAAGCAGATGGAGCTCGCTTATATTCGAATGTGAAAATTGTAGTAGCATAAAATATAACCCTGATCGAATTCTCTCGAGAATGACCAATTTGGTCTGTTTTGTACACTCGAATTAACTCGAGCGCACTCGTTAAGGGGTTAATGATATGAATATTATATAAATTTATTTAAATATATGCATAAAATGTGTTACGTATTTCAATATCCCTGACTCCATAGACTGCCAGGAATAATAAATGCAATTCAATAGCTATGCAGAAATAAATCTAAGAAATACTATAGTTAATACATTTTCCTCCTTCCGATTACTCTAAACATAAAATTTAAAACGTCTTATGAGTTAGACACAAATCAACTCATTCTAACAAAAAAACGTTGAAACTATTGATATAAAAATAAGTATTTTTCTTATAAATATTGTTATCGGGTTGAATATAGTAACGGTATAATCAAATAATTATATAACTTTGCAATTGCAACTGCTAACAGTTTTTTCCCCCACAAATCCTATTTTAGAAGAATTTGAAATGTACAATATTTAGGTCATAAATATCTCCAATTTTAGCTTTGGAATAGTGGTACTAAAGTTTTATCAATATTCATTTTCTTCTAATTTTTTTTAAAGTCGTTTCCATTCAATTCTCTCTCTCGTACTATTAGCTCACACTTTCTATATATTTATTTATCTTGGTGAAATTTTCAATCGTTAATAAAATACATTTTAAAGCGCTCATTTAAGCTGAAATTTTCTATGCACTATTGTTTTTGGGTGAAAAACTAAAACTAAAATGCACTATTGTTTTGGTATTGTTTGGGTAAATTTAATTATAATTAATTAAAATTACTTAACTGAAACTAATTATTTAAAGAATTACAGATACAGCCACGTCGGTTTCATTTTTAGAGACTTGGGTCAAACTTAAAATTCGTAAAAACGTGAAACTTTAAAAGATTTTTTTCTCACGTTTAAAGCATTCAGTTGAACTAAAATTTTATATACACGATTGTTTTGAATGACAATACGATACTTTAATGATAAATAATAAAAATTAATTATCACTTAATGTTGTGATTTTGTCCTATGTATATACATATTTATATTAATTGTAATTATTTAATAAAAAGTAGCTAAAATAAAATTTTTCTTTGGTGATCTAAGTAGGAATTGACTTAATATTTTTTATCACTTGTTTTAATGAGAAACAATATGTAATCAAAACTCATTTTCACTCTTACTTCCTTTACGCACTATCTCAAGACACAAAAACAAAAAAGAATCCTCCCCATGACCACTCAATAAAATCATTTCAATTCAATCTCAAGTTCAAATCCCCAAACAATCAGAACCGACAGAAACCGCCCTCCTCCCTTGTCTCTCCCAAATAACTCCCGCCTTCTTTACTTTAAAAGGAGAAGATGGCTGTGTGTTCCCGTGAAATCTGCTGGTGGCATGGACCACCCCTTTCTATCAAGGATGAGCATAAAAGCCAGCTGCCAGTAATAGGGAACACACCGAATCTACTGGCGGAAGACATACAGCATTAATCACGGTGGCTGGCGTTACTATTTATAGTATCATTCCGATGGTCGGAAATGGATGGCACTTAATGTACCGTCGGATAGGTGAAGTTTTTCTTCATGAGCAGAGCTTAGGGTTGCTTTAATATTCATAGGATTTTTCATCGGTACCCAGGGGATAAACTAGGAATAAGCGGATTTCCATATTTATGTAGTTAAGACACACTGTTTTAGTTATTACTCACTGGTTAAGTGTGGTTATAAGATGTGGATACCTTTATTTTTTTTAAATCAGATATTAATTCGGACTATTTTACCCCTAAAGCAACTTCGAGGGTGGGAATTTAAGTAGTATTAATAAGGGACGTTCAGAGGATTAGTTTCTGGTGGGATTTCTTGTAGTCACAAATTTTTATTCGGGTTTTATTATTTTTGTTGCAGCAACTAGTAATAGAAGCATGTTATTTGTGAGAAATGTGTTGGTGGCAATGTTGTTATTAATTGATTCATTTCAAATGGTAGACATGTGTCCTGGATTTCTTGAGATGGAATGTTTTATTGCGTTCGAAATTCTGGGTAGGATAAAATTGTTTGTTTTTTTTTTATCGGTTGAGTCGTTAAATTAAACTACAGTAAGCTTTCAAGAGCAGCATTATTTTATTCAGACCGAAGTTCAGTGTCACATTTTAGATCGTTTGTGAGAAAATTATGACTCACAGGCAAGATGCGGCATGTCTATATGTTCAATCCTGTTTGTTTTAGAATTTAAATATGGAAAATATAGAAAAATTTAATGTCAATGTTTAAAAAAATTCCTTTAAGAATATGTTTGATTTTTCTAAATGTGAAAATTTGCATAGGTATTTGAATACAGTCAGACCCTGATTTAACAAATCTCTTGAGGATGATAGAACTCGCGATCTTTGGTTCCGTAAGCACGTGACATACCACTGGACCAAAAGGATCACTTCAGACTGGAGGCAGTTGCTGATTTAATATAAATACCATCGCCCACACTTCTCTACCAGTGAGTCGGTAAATAGGCGAACGAGCGATATAGCTGCTATGGAGAGCATGTGAGTTGTTGATGTTGCGTCGTGTGTCTGACGGCTTTGTTTGCTGCGTCAT
>BMAV01013483.1:559629-570410 GCA_019973955.1 Trichonephila inaurata madagascariensis | reverse complement strand
TATTTATAAATTAATAATTATTATGCAACTTATCAGGGACGTCTTAAGACTTCTTGGGCCCCTGGGCCCCTAAGCAAATGTAGGCCCCAACTATGACCGTTAAAAGTAGACAGTTCTTAGCGTACATTGTCAAATACTCTTAAAAACAACAACATGAAACAAATACATGTGCGTGACTTACAACAGCACAAACCGGTTTGACCGACTGCCATCTTTTGACTGAATGAGTAATGAGAGTGTATGGTGATATGCCTAGGCCTATAAATAGACGACGGTCAGCACTTATTATAGCCAGTTAACATATCACCCGAAATTCCCAGTTTCTTGGAAAATAAAACAGGAAATAACATGTGGCCGGTGAAATTCTTAGAATCATGATCTTATTAAGACTGAGTCAAGAACGATACGAGGCTTTGGGCCTGAGCTCAGTCAGACCATGCCTTAAAACACCCCTGCATATATATATATATATATATATATATATATAGTGGCCTCGGTAGCCTAGTGGCTGGCTTGTCACGAGTTCGAGCCCAGTACCACTAAAGAGCCGCTGAGTAGGGGAGCGATGCACATTAAATCTGTCGAGAGCTCAAACGTCTTCTGTTGGTGTGGTGTGGTAGTTGGGAGAGGGAGGTACAAGCTCAGGTGTCGTCCTCATCACTTGACCATGGTTCATAATTACGAGGCCTGTCGCCAAAAGCCCTCGTGTAGCTGAACAGTGCGACGTTAATATTCACTCACTCACTCGTATATATATATATGTGTGTGTGTGTGCGTATGTGTGTACGCGCGTGCATGTGTGCGTGCGTGTACGTCCGTTAATACTGAACTTAACCTGTATTATCTTTACCCTTTTTCTATCAGGAATTAGCACGCCGCAGAAACGATATGGAAGGTTTTAGAATAGCTTTTATCATATCGCGCCATAAATCATTTGTGTAATAATTTAGAGAGAAAAATAAAAACGCTCGTAGGTTTCAAGCAATAAAAGTATCTTGCATTTTTATGGAGCAATAAAGTGCTGTTTGATGACCATTTTTATTAGATGTCTTCAATGTATCTACTGTCCCTCTTCCGTCGGAAAAGTCGTTTACTATTTAATGGTGTTTGCCGTGTAACTTTGACGAACCGCGCTGTAAACCCATATTCGTTCTTTCAAATTTGCATTGTAAAGTTTGATTTATTAGAAAAACTGATATATTATTCTCCATAAAAAAATCTGTAGTATTAAAGAATAGTATGTTATTTACATATAAAATTTCACATGTATTTGCATTTGTTGATATGTTGTATTGATATATATATATATATTCCCAGACTAAAATGCCACAGATCTAGCTTGAAGCTAAACAATACACACACACACACACACATATATATGCTTTCTCATTTAGAAAGTACACAAAGTTCTTCATCCAAAATGTTCATTATTTTCCATGCTATAATCACTGAATATCCCTAATGATATTTTTTTGTTCCACTTTATTACTTCATGAGGCCCAGAGGTCGAGTGGTAGTGTATCGCGCTTCCACGCCACAGGTCCGAGTTCTATTCTCGGGCTGGGCAAGGTCGACTCCGCCTTTCATTCCTACTGCAGTGGATCAATAAATCAGTACCAAGCTTGCTTGGGGACTTAAACACTGGAGGTCTCGCTTCAGACTGACCACCTGATCAAGACACCTTTCATGCACCTAAGTGCCCAATGGTCACGCATACTGGAATAGGCACAGTAGGCCCTCAACCTCATGGGCTGTTACGCCACTGAGTTTGAGTTTATTACTTCATGTGCTACTTGTTAAAATATTCTAAACAGTTAAAATTTTTAAACAAATATCAGCCTTTTTTAAAAAAGAAATACTTTTTCTAGCATAAATTTACCAAAAAAAGTTACTTAATTAACATGGAAGAATATAAATCAGTGAGATGAATGTAAACATGTAGAAATTTAGTTGGAATATTTGAGTTCTCCAGATTTGACATCCTGCGATTTTTTTCTATGAGGTTATGTAAAAGATTTTGTGTATGTGCCTATTTTCCCAAAAACAATTCCAGTACTCAAAATGCTCTCTAACGTGTCTGCGTAGGTGACTCTTTCAGATATACTTCAAAATATATAATATGAAGTAGACAACCGCTTTAATGCTGTCCTTGTTACCAAAGGGAGTCATATAGAACATTTATAAAGCATTTAAAAAAATTTAGAATTTTCTTTTACAAATTGTGTAATTTTCTTATTGATAAATCATTAAAAAATAGTTATAGCTTTTTGTAATCACCATATTCCTTTTCATTCACCCAATACATTACATTAAAAACTACTGAACAATTTACGAGGGGATCTCCGCGAAAGTAAGTTTCGTCACGTTTTTTTAAAAAGAGAATATGGTATGCCAAATAATCACCGAAAGAAACCACTTCCGTTACTGTTTCAACGACGGAAGGAGTGTCAACGTAAAAAGAATGACGCATGCTAAGAACACTGAAGAAGAAATTGTAGCAACAGACCGGCGTACTTGACATTATTCAAGCACATTGCTTTTTTGCAGACAAACGTGTGCTGGCAACATTGTCACCAATGGAAGCGCGTTCTGTTATCAGGTACAAATTGACACGTGGGACAAGTGTGTCCATCAAATATGAATCCTTACAGAATGACACCATGAATAGTGATGTTATATATATATATATATATGTGTGTGTGTGTGTTTTAAAATAAATCCTTCTTGATAGTAGAAATGTCCTTTAGATTAAAATAGATTTATATTTTATCAAACAGTTACATTTGATTTTTTCTATAATAAATTACTTTTTTAATAAATTCCGAATTCCATTATGCATAACTATGGATGGTATATGATTCTCTGTGTGTGCGACTTTCATTTCTCCTTCTCCTTTTCTGTTTGGAGTGCCCAAAAAGCAAGAGGCAGTCAGAGATGTTTGTTAAAATTTAAACAAAAATATTCAGGACGGTTAAGATAAAGGGCAATGTATACTTAATCGCTTGCGAATGACAGTTCTATCAAATTTCAACAATGAGTAACGAAAGATCAATTCAAAAGGAACACCGTAATTTTCAAGAAAATGGCAACTGTAATATTTTAAACATTATTTGATCATTGCATTATTATATGATATAAACATTATTATAATATCTATGTCTGTATACATGAAAAATAATGAAAACAATAATATAATTCATTCTGTTTTAAATTTTCAATCAATAAATGTTTTTTTTTTGTTTCCAAATCTGATATACAAAGGTACATATATAAAGGTATCTGATATATAAAGGTACATATTTTTATGTGCGACCCGCGAGATTATTATGCTTTTCCGAAGTGGCCCGCAAGGTCATTTGGATTGGATATTCCTGCTCTAAAGTAATTCTTTGACCGCATGATACGACTTTTACTAAAGGGGTTATTCCAAACTGACAGTACGGTACTATGCCAAAAATACGACAAGATATATCATTTGCGTTGCCATAGTGTATTTTTTCTTGTGAATAATATTCCCGTGTGAAAAGAAATGATGGAAATTACTTCCGAATCATCGGAAAATATAAAATTATTTCACCCCCAAAATATTTTAACAAATATTTCATTCTGAAAATATCATCTGGTTCATACATTAGCTAATGCGGTAGATATTGGTAATCCATAGACCACAAAAGTCATTTCTTCTCAACAATTATATTTTCTTGAAATTTTATTTAACAATAATTTTACTTAATATGCATATAGCTTCCATATTTTCAAAATAGTTCTAAATAAACCATGTTCTATATGTAAATCCAACACACAATTTAGCTTTTAACATTTTAATCGTCATTTCATTTTCTAGTACAATAAACCGGAACGTATCCGAAAGGCAGAAACAACCTTAGTAATTAAAAGAGAAATTTATCTTATAAATTTCTCATTTAACTAAGTTTCAATCCGTGCGCTATGGTCATTTCTGTGACTATCAAACACAAATGTCTCCTCGTATAACTGATGATGTCAGTTTAATTAAGACACCAATATTTCCTGAATGAATCTCACACCAATGAGTGCGGTCAGAAATTTAAATGCCCGCCTTCTACGGCGCTGTAAGATCCAATCGAATTGCGAGAAAATTAATGACGTTACTTTTCGTAATTTTGAAGTTAATAATAGGCATCGAGATGACATATTGTGGCTAGAAGGACAACCAATTTCATTTTCCTTGCTTCTAATTTACGCCAAGTCGAGGATAAATTTAAGTTAGAAAATTAATGTTATTGAAGAGGAAAGTAACTTTTGATTAAGATAATTAAAGTATAGAGTTTTGAAGACTGTAATTTAATAAAAGTAACTCCGTGTTTAAATTTTTCTAGCACAAGTTAGTTATAAGTTAATGAAAGTCTGCAGTAATTTGAAAGTTTCGAACTTTTCTGTGCTTTTTTTTCAATTAGTTTGACTCAGAAATTGTGTTCTGTGAAATCGATAATAAAGCTTGTAAAATTTTAAATGCTTAATGATGAGAAAGCTATTAATGATATATTTTTTACAGAAATGATTTTACTGAAAACTTTATTCACAAGGAATATTTTAATTCCAAAATAGAGAACTTGAGGATCTACTTTAAGTAATGAAAGGTAATATGTTACAAAATCATGCCAAAGTATTTTAAATGTACTTTTGAATGCGAATTTTTGTGACTTGAAAAAGTATTTGCAGAAAATGATGTCAAATTAAATTATTTTAGTAACTTAGTTCACCATTATTATTTTTTAACCTTTTTTATTTCACTATTTCTCACGTTACCAAATTCTTTGAATAAAAAAAAGTACATAGATTATTAAATGAATACTGAAATTTTGGTAAATGTTTTTTAAATATTTTCCATTCTTTTTTTTTACAATATACTTTGTGACGTCTCTCGCGTCTTTCTGATTAACATGACTCCTATGTTCTTTGACGGCCACGATTGATGGCAAAACTTTTCCAACCCAATACCAAGAAGAGAAACGGATCGAATATGTAAATGAGATATACTATAAAAGGATATCGTGGCAAGCTTAGATATAGCATAGCGTAGCAGGCTCAGAGATTGTATTGTGGAATTATTCTGAACGATAGAGTGACAAAGCTTAGTGTGGAATCTTGAGGATCAAGAATTAGCTACCTTGCGGATCAAGAATCTTCATATATAAAGTTTATAGATAATATTCTCTAGGTCAAGGGACCAGAACGGAAAAAGGTAATATTAGATATAAGTAATTAGATAACAGGATTATTTAGGATAATTGAGATAGAGGATCTAATTGCGTGATCTGACTTAAATACGTGATTTAATTTGGGCTTGACTCTCACTCTAATTAAATTTGTCAAATTAGAACTTAAGTATTATAAGTTACTCTTAATAAAAGTTGTATTAAGAATTATGTCTCATCATTTTGATAATCCCACACCTCTAGCTTACGCGGAACCGGCAAGACATGGTCATCACAGGCTGGCTATGTCTCAACTTATTCAAATATTCCCAGTGTATTTATTATTATTATTTGTAACTATTTATCCCTAATATGCTTTATGGACGAAAAAGTGTGAATCATAATTTTTGTAGATAAATATTTTCCATTTTAACTATACATTTTACAATCAACAGTATATATTTCCTAAGCTATTCCCAGTGTATTTTGTATTCTTATTTATAATTATTTATCTCCAATACTTAATAGATGAAAACAAAATTGAATCTAATTTTTGAAAGTATATAAACAAACAAAATTTTAACTCTAACTACGCTTCCGCTTTAGATATTCAATTCAATAATAAAGACAAAATTCTAATTCGACTATATTAGTAAAAAAATTATCAACATTCAAAATTCTAATAGCTGTTTTGGACCAAATCAAGTTTTACACCGGAATTATGGCATATTTAAACATATACAGTCGGAACTCTATATAACGAAATCGCTAAATCATAGAAAAAAGTTCCTTATATGTAAAAATCGTTAGATAGAGGTTCATCTTTTGATATACTTTATAAACTACATAAAACAAATTTTAAATTCATAAACCCCAATATATTAAAAAAAGTAACTATCCACACTTTTTTTTAAATTAATATATATTTATTTCAAATATCTTACCCATCAAAAAAGAATGAAAGAAAGAAAAACTGCAAGGAAAACAAGAAAAAAGAATGTCAAAGAATTCACTGTATTTTCAATATTAAAAAAATAATTTTATGCTAAAGTTAATGAATTTTAAGGACATTTTATAATTTAAAGCACACAAGTAATATTAAACATATATTATTTTTATAATTAGAACATGGGGACACGGGACAAATCCACTGAGGGTGAAAGAGGATAACGAAGATGTTTCTAGTGAACTGGGCAATAGCGGTTAAAGGTTGCACTTCTTGGATGAAACTTCCAGAACTCTGTTGCTCTCAGCGAGTTAGGATCTAATAAAACCAGTTCAAGATTTATAACACCATAAAATGTGTTAAAAAGAGAATAACTTGAAATGTTCAGAAATACTTTAAAAATAGGGAGAACAAAAAATTGAATCACAAAAGAAAAAGTTCGTTATATAGACAATGTGCTTCGCTATAGAGAGGTTATTTTACGAAGAAAATCGTGGAATGCTCAAGATTCCAGGAAAAAGTTCGCTATATAGAATAATTCGCAATCTAGAGGTTCGTTATATAGAAGTTCGACTGCAATATTTCAAATTTAAGGTAGGAGTTAGAATGTAGGAATTCGACTGTATAATCAAAATATTTTAAAATTATATATCTCTTCTAATTATATTATTCAGATTATTAAGATATCATTTCAAGCAATTCTCAAAGAAAAATTATTATAATAAGACTTCAAACAGATGTAGAAGTTTTGCTGTGTTTTTTAAAGTTCTTAATAATTTTAATATTTTTATAATTCTTAAAAAAAGAATAGAAAACTAAACATTTAAGGGAGAGAAATTCTAGAAAGTAAAGTTTGCTCCAAAAGAACACTCGAGATGTTTAAACTAAATGAAAATCCTCGCGGTGATTATTTAGAGGGTTTAATGGGGAATGTAGCGAACATTTTCTGTCAGCACGTGTTTTGCTGTTCATGCTCAAGAAATGCCAGCCAACTAGGCTAATGCGTTTACCTACTTATAATATTTATCATTCTAAAATTCAATAAAAAAATCGCCCTGGCAACCGAACCTATTTAAACAGACTCTCACCCTTTTGTTGATAGGAAGTGGTTTCAACCTCATTATATATATAAATAAAGTATGTTGTGTATTTAAAAAGATTCGGAAGGTCCTTTTTTTTGTTCATTCACCCTAAAATGTGACGTATTTTATTAGTATTTCTTTTTAAATCTACAAAACAAAAGATTGATGCAACTTCAATCTGAGCTAAAATATTTTAGTTGCACCAAATCAATTTTTTTAAAAATTAAACATGAGAGTTATGAAATAATGAAAATTGAAAAACGAATATGATGTAATCGAATTAAAAAGAATACATTAGAAGTTTCTAAGCGATCTATTTGACTATTCCAGGGGAGGAGGGTGATAAACTAAAGATTCATTACGTTTGAAGTTAAAACGGATTGAATTTAAAATAAAGCAAAAATATCTAACTATCTCAATTCTTTAGAAATACTTACAAAATGATTGCTTCAAAGGCACTTCAAAGACAGATCATTTGATTTATTATAAGAATACAGAGTGTCTCTGGAAATAGACATTTGCTGCTATTATTCCCAAAGCTGTGTTTGTGTTTCGCCTTTTGTGAATATCTGTGCATTTTTTGCTAATAAAAATGCACAGACTAAATTATTCTATTCCATAAACATTAACAAGGAGGTTTAAATTATTAAATTTATTTCATTTATCAAATTTATTTAAAATTTTTTGTAGGATATAATAATTAAAATGATACGAGAAATTAATAAAATAAGAAAAATAAATGTTTATTCCTCTGTTTCAAAATTAGATGTTTGCTAATACATGTTGATTACTAAGAACTTGGTTTTGCACATTAATGACAAAGAAAGAATAATTATGTTATATATGACACTAATCCATTTTGTGATAAAATGCTTATACTAGTACAAGAGGTTGTGTGTCACCTTTGTAAGTTCAATAGGTAAAAAAAAAACCAACACTTTTAATTTTGGTGTCATAACTTTTAAAACAAAATTTTTAAGGCTCTCAATCACTGGTCCGTTTTAGTTTATGACAGCAATATTATTAACACTAAAAAATTTTAAAGGCTTTCTTAAATCTGTACTATAATATTTGTTAGAATATATAAACTAAACTAAAAGAATATAACACTTTTCCTTTTCTTATACAACTGCGACTTTTTAGATCTTAGAGTAAAAATCGGTAGTGAAAATAGAATCTGAGAGAAAATCTACTTATTTGTAATTATTGCCAAATGCTGTTTGTTGCGTTCAAATCAATTTAATAATCTAAATCCGAAAAGAGTTTAAAGTGCCATAGAGATTAGCATTACCCGCACGAATTAAAAATAGATGACAAACGAGAGGTTTATTCCTATTAAACTGTTCTTAAATGCCCTGTCTAGAAAAAAAAATATTTTTTTTTTTGTTTGAACTCCAGTCTCCGCGATACTTTTTGCAAATATTAACATTTAATGAGCACGCCCCAGCAAATTTTGCGACAAATACTCAAATTCTTGAACTATGTCCTCATACCACGCCTAACATTGTTTGAAAGTCAACGCTATTCGTTAATTAATTTCCTCCACTTAAGTTTAAATGAGTTTGTCCGATTTTCAAAGTTTAAATTTTGGTTCCTTCTTTGATTTCATGAAGTACTCTGCTTCATTTCTTCAGTTTATGATGTACACCAATCCTTAGAAACATATTTTTCTTCATGCTCTGGAAGTTTTATTTCTTAGTAATTATTTGTCTAGCTTTAACTCATCCGCTTCACTGGGTATATCAGGACGTAGTATGATTATGAATTGTTTTTACGTTATTGATATTTAAGTTCTAGCATTAACCTTTAGATTGTATTGAAGGTCTTGAATTTCTAAAGCACAAGAATATTTAGCTTTTACAAACCCATTCTTCCCTCGGATTTGATTTTCGCAAAATCCATTTTTAGATGAATTCTACTCAAAAAAAGAAACATGCTTACCAAATTTCAAGTTTTTTATTCTGATAGTTCAAAAATGAGATTTTTTTTATATTTTTAACGTCCCCGTAACGCTCTGCAACACCACTGGGAGCTAATTTCCTCATAAAACTCATCCTTAGCGGATTCATTCATAGTGGATCCTTAGCTGACTCTACAAAAGAAACATACTTCTCAAATTTCTAGTCTGTAATACTAATAGTTCAAAAGCGGGAATTTATGTCTACAATACCCGTGCAACCTCCCATAGGAGTCGATTTCCGCAGAACCCATTAGCGGATATGTACTCAACAAAAAGAACACGCATGCCGAATGTCAGGAATGTAGGTCTATGAGTTTCGGAGATCTCTTGATGAGTGAATGAGTTGCTGTTTTTTTCGTACAAATATACGTATTATGCTGAGTTATGTATGAGTCCTTTTTTAAAAAAATGGTTGAGAGATATATTACTCGAACTTTATCAATTATGATCTCAAAATTTGTAAATGGGAAAGATATTCAGTTAGATTCCCGCTAAAAGCAATATTAAAATAAATGCATCGAATGTATGGACAGTTATGATACTACAATTATAAACTAAAAAATAAACACATTTTTATTTTTATACCTCATACTTTTTATAACTAATTTTTATAAGTCATAATATTATAATTAATTTGTATTGCTGGTATAACACACACAGTAATAATTTTTCCAATCTGCCTTTCTAAAATTAAATGTTTTTCAACTGCAAAAAAGAAATACAAATGATTTTAATATGAGCCGTTTTCTTTAAAAGTGGTGTAAGTCCATTTAAGACAAAAAGTTAGTTATTGTAACATTGAATGCAGTCTGCTATCTGAGCTTTTTATCTATGAACAGTTCCTCAAAAAATCCTTCAAAATTTTCATCATTTTGTCAATATGAATTTGCGCAGTTAATGGAATTACAAATATAATTACACACATAGACAAAAAAAAAATTAGAGAACCAAGAAATTATTGCGGGATCGTAACAAAACTTGGCATGAAGGAACATGTCGGGGAGATATGCAAATGATTAGAAATTCAGCATGATAGCGCATTACGTATAGCCGATACAGAGCGTTTAACGTCATTCTCTGTGGAGTAAAACAGGTAACCAAAGCTTGTTTGAATATGCTGAATCATTTAAATGGAAGAGCTGAGGTAGACATACCATTACGCCATTTTCGAAGACAATATGAGCAGCTGTTGCAGTTTGAGACTGGGCGAATCATCAGCATGATGGAAGCTGAGTGGTCATCTAGGCGAGTAGCTGGGTGTCACAAGACTGTTTCCGACTGTCTCCACACATCGCTCCCACAGCTGGTGTGATGGTATGGGGTGCCATTGCGTACAATACTCGGTTACCCCTAGTATTGATCCGTGGCACCATGACAGCCCAGCGGTATGTCCATGGCATCCTGCAATCACATGTGTTGTAACTCATGCAATGATTCCCAGGAGCCATTTTTCAACAAGACAATGTTCGGCCTCAGACGACAAGGGTATCACAAGACTGTCTCCGGACTGTTACTACCCTTCCTTGGCCTGTCCGATCCCCAGATTTGTCCCCAATCGAGTATATCTGGGATCATTTGGGGCGGCGAGTTGGGCATCCCACGAGTTTGAACGAACT